>KZ807497.1:415388-453626 GCA_000696205.2 Oncopeltus fasciatus | reverse complement strand
AATATAAAAAAAAAACTTGCAAAGAATTTCTTCAATTTTAATGTTTTTATATTTGTCTTCCTAGTCTCTAGTTATCAGGGAATTGATTAATAAGGGAAATTCAGGTCAATTTAATTTATTTATCTTATTTTGCCTAAAAGTGAAATATTTTCTATTATATTCTCAAACTGAATATGAATATTGTAGGTTTATTCTAGCAAACGATGAGTCAATAATTGTGCAAAATCATTCATGAGATAAAATGTATTAAATAGTTAAATTCATTGTCGGACTATAGATTTTAAATTCAATTTATCCTCATATTAATTGAACAAAGGGCGAACTAATACAAAAATTCTCCTTTTTTGAAAGAACCGGAAAGTATGAATCACCAAACGATAATCAACATTCATAGAATCAATTCTATAAATAAGATAATATTCTTAAGAAATCGTGAAATGAATAAACAATCCCAAATCATGAAGAAAGCTTATCTTATCGAGATGATTAGAGTTGAATTCAATTTCTTAAAATCTTTGAGGAATGTACTGCTCTACGGCTATCGCTCTCTGATAAACGATGACGTAGTTGGTATTTTTAAAACTACCAAAACATATTTCTACTGAGATAATGAGATAGCAGGCATGGCCTCGACTTGTAAATGAACGCCTTGAATTAAATAGTATTAGATTAATGCCCTGAATCATATTCTTGTCCGAAGAGAAGTGTCACATATTAAAAATTAAAAAAAAAAAGTTTCAATAAACTTATCAGCTTGCTACTTTTTGAGCAATTTTCTAGTTCAGTAATTTAGAGTGTGTAGAAATTTTTTTTATACATTCTTTGTGAAGACATATACTTTCTGGATAATAATTATTATTATTATCGATTTAACCTTATCTAGAGTGGAAATTAATTTTGCATTCGGTAGTGAAAATTAAAAAAAAATTAATATTATATTATATATTAATTATGTATTATATATGATATGTTATATTATAATAAGAGTTAAAAAAAAAGAAAGGGTGAGCTTGCCGCACTAACTACTAAAAATTTAGAATTAACTAAATTTGAATTCCGACAAAATATTATTCGTCATTTACACGTGACTTAAATTTCGAGCATAAAGTTTCAATAATTTTCAAGTTCCAGAATGGATCTAATGTCTGCAATTTTTAGAATGTAACTAAATTCAGTATTTAAGCTTCTTTTGGAAAATCTTGGATTAATTCATTATGACTGAAATTGAGGGGAAGGGGTAATTTAGAGGTAGGTGAGAGTTTAAAGCCCTTAATATATTTGTTATTATTAGCGTTACAAAAGAAATGTATAAAACAAAGTAGGTGTAAAATTTTATTTTATAGCATTTTATTCTAACAAAACAAAAAAAAAAAACACAAATTAAGAAATATATTTAAAATGTTATTTCGAGTACTGGTCACGCCCTCTCATTATTAAAATGTAGAAAATAATTATATTTTATTATGTAATAATATAGTATAATTGGTATTTAGGAATTTTATTTCAAACCCTTGGGAGAACTTTTTTTTGGTTGAAAAACTCTTATTAAGAAAGAAATTTAGGAATGCGTGTAGGATGTTTGAATGCTCACCTCTCTGTTCCCGGCCAGACTTGAGCTAAGTTAAGTTGTCATACTTATTATGTTCAATGTTCTCTCCGATTTAAAATAAAAATTTCTTCATTTATTCTTATTAATATATATTTTAAAGAAACATAAGAAACCTGCTCCTTAAATAACGTTTTCTTTTTGTTTACTACTTAGAGCTTGGATCATTATTTTTTTCAATTTCACTAATTATTGAACTTATTATGTTTTCTTTTTACATGATAAGTACTATTCTTATAACAAATGAATTTTCCGTAATATACTTAGTCAAAGTGTGACAAGTATACTTAATGTGCGCAACAAGTTCACTAGGAGGAACATTTCCTCGAAATCGAGGCGACAAGGACAAGTTGCACACTGTACAAGTATTGGAGGAAGTCAATATATATTTCATTTGAGATGTGCTGATGTGACGAAGCTATTGTTTATAGTCGAACAGCTGTGCCCTGTGAGAGCTGGGCGAGTGGGCGGAGCTACGTCATCAAGGCTACTGTAGACTTGGCGGGATCTCGTAGCTCGCGTCAGCAGCTGATTCAGACGGAGATCATGGAAGTGGAATCATGTTTTCTAGGGAAGAGTGGAGCGGCGAGATATGAAGCCATTTCGAGCGGTGGTCTGCACCTTTTTCTAGAGTGTTTTTACATCGATCAAACAAGCCCTTAGTGATGCATTAAAGAGTTGAATCTTGATGACTAGTAATCGTGTTCCAAAGCGATGAAAATATCCAGTAAGATGTTATTTTCGTAGATTTCAGTTTTGACGCTACTATTACCATAAAATACGTTCGTTCTAAATGTATGTAAATTGATTAACTTCTGCTATGGTCTAAGAACAACAGTGTTCAATTTCCATTTTTCAAAAAGTGTAAAAATAAATAATCGATTAATACTTTTTTAAATAAAGAAAAATAAATTTATTTCTACAGAATGATAGTCCCTGGTTAAATACTCACTGTGCCTGTGAGTATTCCCGGTGTCCATTCTTCATTGAATGGGAAAAAAATCAGGCGGTCAGAATGGTGTGCTACCATACGCCTTCACTAGTGTGCCGTCGAGAAAAAAATACATCATTGACATTCATTTCGTATGTCCTGTTGCGGGACTAGTTTCTGTTTTTTTTTTTAAATTTATTTCATTTTTACGATTTGTATACACAGCTCTAAATTTCACTTTATGGTTTAGAATGTAAAGCGTAAACTTTGAACACAATTATAATTTAAAAAAAAAGAAATAGAACAACAAAAAACAAGGAATAAGTCTAAGTGTTCAGTATAAAAACAATATTTTAAAATTCGCTTCAATGTACCAAATTGATTAGCTTGATTTGTTTGTGGGAAATCTGCTAAAACTGAAATCAGACCAAAGCTGAAATTGGGTGGAAAATGGTGGACGATTGTAACCTAATATGAACATACATTAGCACTTTATAAATATTAATTTGGTTGTGGTTTATTATCCCACGTAAATTTTAAACAATTAATGAGAGGGCATAGAATAAAAAAAATCTATCTGTCCCAGCCAGGACTCGAGCCTGGATCTCCTGTCGGAATGTTTCCGTTACACATTTCTGTCCTCATACCATACATTGTCTTTAAAAAAATTATTATTTTTTTTTGCTTTATTATTATAACATTACAGGCGCTAGAGCAAGTACACACACACAATAATACATGGTTGCATAAACTCACAAACACTCACATAAATTTGTGAACGAACCATATTTTTAGCTTTTCTAATGAAGAAATGGTGAAGAACTCTTGAAATTTTTCAAAAGACGCGTCATGAGAGTTATATGTTGTCTTCTAATACTGTATTTAATATTGAATTATTTATAAATTCTTAATGCAAATAATCAAATATTTCACATTATTAATAAATAAAATACAGAAAGTCACATAACCATATCCCATAGCTGTAAACATATATATTACTGTGAAACATTTGAATATTTTGAAAACTTTAACTAATGCTTCATCTATGCTTTTGTACTAAAGCATACATGTTCAATCAAAAATATTAATAAATTCTCAAAACCAAAGATAAATACACACAAAGCATTTTTTTCTTTGTATGAACTGTGCATGGTGAACAGATTAGTTCGTAAATATCGCGTTTGACTTGGAGCTCTGAAGATAAGTTTTCATCTTCATGGCTTTCAAGGACAACAAATTCGTCATTCCCCCCCCTCTAGCAAAATTCTACATTGATTAAGGGAAAATTTACTGTCTCTTCCTGATTTCTCCTCAGCCTCCAACAGTTTCGTAAACCAACCCTTCTTTTCTTTACGGAGTATGACCAAGGTTCATTTACTGGGTTCAATTTTTCAGATAGGGAATTTTTTTTTTTTTTTTTTGTAGTAATTTCTTGACTCCTTAACTGGCATTTTAAGGGGTGCCGAAAAATCTAGTTATGGGAAACTCGGTCTGTAGGTGTGTCATGTGTCTCTTTCTTTCCCTGTGAATGTGTGTGTACGTGTAGCTCACACCTGCCAGATATTTATTTTTATTTTCGATTTTAGATCATACATATGTTGAAACACAAAACCACAAATTTACTAACTTTAAATTTTCAGTTTAATAGCAAGAGTTTATCTCTTAAGAACATAAACTGCTTTTATTGCCGTTCGGCATATTAGAAATTTCATGGTATCGGCTGAACTTATTTAGAATTGAGTTTTTATATCATTCAAAAACGTGTCTCTTTTAAATTGAATAATTTTCTTTTAACAAAAAGAATAATAAATTAAGAGTTAAACATTTTTAATTTCTTAAAAGTATTGAAATCTACATGTTTTGTTATTAATGTTTTCATCTTATCTACAACATTTCACCCCAACAACATAGCAACCCAGCTACCTAGCAAGAGATGATTTTCAAATTACACAAATTTTTTGTAGGGGTTCGATCAAGGTAGATAAAAAAAATACAAATTTAACAAAAGTGTATTTTTTTAAAGATTATCAGGGAACGTTTCTGCTTACATTGTAAGCCATCTTCAGGGCTACCTATCAAGAAGACGAGATAGGAAGTCCTGTCAATCTAAGCCGAAACGTTAGCAGATAATCTTTTTAAAAAATACACTTTTTTTATATTTGTATTTTTTTTTGGATCTACCTTGACCGAACCCCAACTAAAATCATGTAATTGTAATTTTTAAGGTCTCTTGAACCCCATTTCTAATATCAAGTCTGTGCCGGTTCCCAGATTCTCAACTATTTTTCTGAACGATTTAAAAGTCAAACTGTTTGAAAGACCACTCTGAGATTCAAAATAATAATTCATTTATTTATTTTTGGAGATGAAGTTTTTCTCCTTCGTAATTTCTAGAAATTAGTGACTAAGAGAGCTTTGGGTTATATTTGAAAGAGAGGGATGAACCCCAACTAAAATCATCTAATGATAATATCTACGGTCAAATAACTCTCCTTTTGATCTAGCCATTTATTCTTTATTATATTTGCATTTTTTGGAAATAGAATATCTATTTGCAATAATATAGCATACATTTTTAGCAAAACCGTCTGCATATCGCATTTTATTGGAAGACAATTAACGGTCCTTTAACAAATTTCCATGATTGAAAATGACATATTCACGTTGGTAGTATGGCAGAGCTTTTGAAAACTTTAATTCCTTATCTATCAAAATTTAGAAATATAGCCTATTCATAAATATGCATATTTATGAATTATATAATATAATTTATGGGTATATTAATTATTTTTGTACTATGAATTAATTTATGGAATATATTTAAAGTATTGCATTAAATTTTAAGTTTGTTGAANATTTTTTTAAAATTAAATAAACTAACTTTCTCCGTGGTTATAAAGGATTAATCAATATGGAATATGAATATAATGTAATATAGTGAAAAAGATGAATCGGCAACCATCAACATGACATTAAAATAAAAATCACGACAGCTCTTTCAAAACACTCTACTACACTTTCGACTTTGATAAATTCACACTTCTTGCGACTGAACCCAACCTTGAGAAACGACTTTTAGCTGAGTCTATTCACATTCATTTAGAACAATACCCCATCAATGACAAAACAGATAAATTGGATGAAAATTTCTTCCACTACAGTAATAATAATTTTCACATCTTAAAACAAAAATCATAATAAGACCACCCCATAGCATTTTTGCCCTCCCACTTTCGTACAGCGATATGTTCTGAACCTCAAGCCATTTAAACCGTCTCATGCGTTCCCCACTCCTACGTCCGTTTCCCGTTCCTTCCCACAACGGACAAATAAATTTTTTTTAAACAGATCAGTCATGATGTAGACTCAGTTGAGTACGAGTCACTCTCCTCATCACCCTTTTTGGTATGTTACACTTAGAATATTATTAATAATTATTTTTTCTTTCCAATGTGTTCAGTATCCATGTTTTCGGTCCATTACATACGGTTTCGTATTTTTATTATTTTTTCTTTGCTGGATTATCATACATAGAGACATGTTTCTATATTATTTCGTATGCTTTTTTTTCATATTCAGCCTTGATGAAGACCTAAAAGTTGATTAATAAAAATAAAATAATAAAAACATTTTTGTTACAAATTAGTTTTTAATTCTTCAACTACCATGACCAAATTCACGACAATCCTCTTTTCATTAGGGATTAATGTTCTAATTTTATTCTATTCATAGGTCAACAAAGAAACAGAGTTTATTGACATTTAACAGTTATTGGCATTTCTGACCAATTAATGTAATTAATGGTTTAAAAATCTCTCTTAGAATCAAAGCCAAATCCAAACATACGTTTAAAATTATTAAAAAAAACTTTGAGACCGATTTAGTCATATCATAAAGGATTTAACAACTCAAACAATGAAAAAAAAATTAAATTATTTTATAGGAATACATGGACGCTTAAGGAAAGAGGAATTTTTTTTTGAGCTTGGTTTCCTTCAACAATATCCTGTGGTTTACTGAAATAGCCATTGCTCACGGGTTTATTATATTCCTATTACTTCTAGAGGGGTAATTACCCAGGGGTAATTACAATTGTGAATAAAATATCTATCTGTCCCAGCCAGGACTCGAACCTGGATTTCCTGCTAGTGTGTTGGGAGTTTAATAAGTTATCTGGCTCGTCCCGGTGGTGTAATGGAAGCATACCGGCCCGGAAAGCAGGAGATCCAGGTTCGAGTTCTGGCTGGGACTGGGTTAAAAAAAAAAAAAAAAAAAAAAGTATGTCATTGGTGGTGCAATATAAAATTTAATTTTGCCACGCCCCTCCGCCCGCAGACTGAAAATCAAAAATCAGACTTCACAGTGTCACACCGCCTAAATATTTTGAGGATTCCCTAAAAATTCCAGGCCCAAGCGTTTTAAAGTCCATACGTTAGATACATACTCACATCCTATTTTATATATATATATAGATTCTCTCCCAGAAATAACCTGTACCTTATAGGGTTGTTTATTTATACAGTGGAATGGCTTAAGTACAATTATATCGTGATCTGTAAGTCTCCATATGACGCTTTCATTTCAGTGTCCCATTGACTTATTGTTCATGAACGACGGGGAATTGCAAGAGTTCTCCCACGCGGCCACAGCTGCGACCTCTGTCTGATTTAGCACTGTCTCTTTTTGTGCAGGTATTTGTCGGAGCGCGCTCTGGGGAGCATTTTTCACTGGTTTATAGCTCATTTCCCTTGGCCCCCATGTGTCCTGCAGCAGACCAGGACATTTGTCATCTGCTCCTGCTGCAATTGGTAATAAAGATCGGAGAGAGGATGCAGCCATTCACCCTCGTAATCACACATATTGTAGAGAACCTATCAAGAGTGCAAGGAACACTTCAATCGACACATGCTCTATAANATATATATAGATATGTATATTTTTTATTCAGACCTATTTTTATATATTTTTTTTGTATGTTTCTTTTGCTACCCTGAAGAGGCCTGAAATTCAAGCCGAATGGAATGGTACTAATGAGAAACTTATTTGGTTTACAAATTAGTTTTTTAATTTTTCAAAATTCCGAGACCTAATCCTCAAAAAGTTCTACAGTCAACCAATTCTTTTTTATTTATGAATTTCAAATTGAGATTGTGAGGAAAAATTTGCCTGCTTACCAAGGATATTTGCCAAAGGGTAATTTCCTTACTGGAAGAATTGTAGTCGGGTTCAATACCCTTACCCGAAGTTTCTCCTGCGTCCTTCCCCCGCCATTACGGTAAATAAGAGCCACAAGGCCGAACTTGCAATGGGTTTGTCAACTTACTTTTCGCATGGCTACCTTTAGGTTACGCTGCCATGAGAGGGTCGTCCAGGCAGTACTTAGCGTATTTCCCTCCAGACAAATCGGGCTTTTTTTTTTTTTTTTAAATACACTTTTTTTTTTTTAATTTGGAATTTTTGAATCTACCTTGACCGAACCCCAACAAAAATCATCTATTAATAATAATACCTACGGACAAAAACTCTCCATTTTAAATATATTTATGTATATTTACAAAGAAATATAGATTCCGCCAAGAAGGAGCTGTACATGACAAAGCAGATTTACCTTGATTGAGTAAATATGAACATATATAAGAGTAAATCACTCATTAGATATTATCTTTGAAGATGGAGGAAGTAATGAGAGCAAAATATAACGTCAGTAAGGTATTATCTGGTATTTTGGGGGGACAAGAGAGATGGGAACACACATAGCCTTTGAGTTTATCTACTGAAATATCTACAGTAATTAATGGTTTTTTTTTTGGTTTTTTTTTGTAAATGTGTCGTAGAGCACAGTATTATAAAATTAAACACACACAACTAAAAAACACAAACACACGCTAATGGGTTTCAAATGACGTAATTTCCTTCTTAGCCAAATTAGCCATTTGAAAATCACATTTATCATGTTGTATGGGTTCAAACCAGCTAATTTTGTGAACTTGTTATCCGTGAAGAATTAGTATTCTAAGCCGTAAATTTCTTATGAGTCTTACCTTTCTGCTCAGTAGCTGCCAGACCTATTTATGAAACCCGGAGAATCAAAAATATATAACTAATTTAAATTAAAACTTTAATTTGAACTTTCACGTAAGGTAAATAGGCATATTATAAGCAAAACCTACTTTACGTAATAATTTAAAATTTAATACAACTTGAATGACTTAAAATCANAGGAGAGAGAGAGAGAGAGAGAGAAAGTGAGTAAGTGAGAGGACAAACCTTGAAATTGTATTACCTTAGCTATTAGAGTTGCGGAAAAAAAAAATCTATTCAGCAAGATATTAGTAAAAAAGAACACTATCAAAAGAAAGATATTTAAGAATTTAAATTCCTAAACACATCTAATTAAGTATTGTGCGGGTCCTCTTATTTTTTTATATATTGTATCGGTATTTAGTGTTTTTATTAAAAATCCTTTGATAATTTTATTTTTGTTTGAAATAATATGAGTATAGAAAGGGGGGGGGGGGTAATTAAGTAAAAGATTAAAATTTTTAGTCATAATATCTTCGTTATGTTTGGGTCATAAAAAATTTTAAGGAACTTAACAGGCGTAAAATGTAATGCTCTAACTTTGATGATTTTAGTTGGGGTTCGGTCAAGTTAGATCCAAAAAACACAAATTAAAAAAAAATGTATTTTTTAATGAAGGATTATCAGCCGACGTTTCGGCTTACATTGTAAGCCATCTTCAGGGCTATCATGAAGATGAGAGAGGACGTCCTGTCCCTAAGTTCACATTTCCATGACTGGGTGAGAGGACGTCCTCTCTCATCTACATGATAGCCCTGAAGATGGCTTACAATGTAAGCCGAAACATAGGCAGATAATCCTTTATTAAAAAATACATTTTTTAAATTTTTTTTTTTTTTTTGGATCTACCTTGACCGAACCCCAACTAAAATCATCTAAGAATAATATCTACAGTCAACAAACTCTCCTTTTGTAATGCTCTAACAATCATTTTTTTACTTAATATGCTTCTTAAGGAACAAGTTTACGAATGTAACTACGATGGACTCCCCCCACTCTAATTTCCCGGGGAGTTCAGAGCAAACTTCAGTGAGAAAACCATTTACATTCATTGTTCTCTTCCCTTTGTAAATTAAATTTCCTTATTTATCACTCCTATTCTTTAACGAAACATGGGACGGACTCCGTTAGGGACGGACTTTTTTCTTGTATATCCGGCATGGGCAGTTATCCTACAGGCCCAAGAAACTCCGTTTCGAATCTCCCTGCCGATTGGTTCACACACACACACACACTCATTTAAACGCACCGCACGGGATGGTAGCGAATACGCGTCTCAAATTAAAAAGTTATTTTTTGTTCGGCAAGGTCAATGAATGATGAATATTGAGGAGCCCAAATATGTCATCTGGACATATAACTTTAGTCGCCCCTATTTGGAAGTTCTTCCGGTACAATATTGGACGTCAAAGGTCTAAATTGTTTGATTAAATTAAATTAAGTTTTAATAAAAACTATTTTATTAAATCTGAGTAAATTGTTTCAAATACTTATATTTTGTTTTTGCTACATTTCTTAGCTAGTATAGCTTTCAAAATTGCAATAGGAACTTCAATAGCGATATCTGTGAGTGAAGGAAGGCACAAATTTAGTGTCTATAACGGGAAACTAACTAATTATATTGTGTAAATAAACCCCCCTCTCCCCCACCCCCTCCACCAACACACACACATAAAAATTATTTTGTGAGATTTTTTCCCCAGATCAGTAATTTTTTTTAATAAAATAAATTCTTTCGAAAGGCAGCTAATCCAATACTTCAACGCACTTTTTGCTACCTTTATAAGTAAATAATAAATTTTTTNGGCTTTCCCGTTTACAAAACATAAATATGTTATTATCACAAATTAACCATCTCTCTATAAGGTATGCTACACTTAGAATTTTATTAATAACTTTTTTTTCTTTCCAATAGGTTCAGTATCTATTTTATATAATCAATTACACACGATTATATATTTTTCATTGTTATATTATCATATGTAGACATTTTTCTATATTATTTATGTATGTTTCTTTTTCATATTTATCCCTGATTAAGGCCTGAAATTAAGTCCAAAACATTGGCTAAAAAACATTGGTTAAAAAGTAGTTTTAATTCTTCTACTACCATGTCCGAATTCCCGACAATCCTCTCTTCACAATAATGTTATATTATTTAATTGGATTTTAACAATAGAAATCCAATAGTGAATATAAACACTAATGCAGAGCTGAGCCCAGGGCGGCTAAATTAGCAATGCCTATATGATGGAAACTTGTTAGTAACTGAAAATGACAACTCTGGAGGCTGGGTGTAAGCCATCATTTAACTTGGTCTATAGGTAGATATCTTATGAAAACTTTTTTTTATAACCTTAATTTATATATTACATTATGTTAAAAATAAATAAAAACATTTTGTAATTTGTTAACAATGAATAATAGAAAATAAATGACATTTGTGATAGTCACATGAGGAGAGGACCAGTGACACCACTCTCGAAATAAAATCTACTTATAAGTAACTCTTCTAGTTCCCAATATAAAAGTATAATATTAGTATACAGTTCAGAATATTATATTATATTTAAAAGTTCAGCTATATAGAGGCTATTGCGGCACGAAGGCTGACAATAGTGATGAGAAAGTGTAGTGTCAGCAGAAGATTCTATCTTGAGAAGAATTCTATCACACGGGCCGTGAAGATTTGCACACTATATTGTGTATATTCAATACTCTATATAATGCCTCCTTCAACCTCCAGTATTTAATATTTCTCTCAATATATATCTGTAGAACGCCATGTAGAAATAATATTTATTATTTATTTAATTTTTTCAGGTATAACTATATTGTAAAAACCAAACATAAAATAAAATTAAATAAAAATAAAAAATCCTCCTCCCTCCGAAAAAAAAAAGAACAAAAAACCTACAAAATATAATGCAAGATGTAGTGGAAGACTGTAGTTGCAATCATTTGTACTGTAAAAGTTTTAATGAATAATATTTCTTTTTCAAAAACAAGAAGATTAAGAAAGATACTGAACAGTGCAAATAGAAATAGTAGAAGCCTTTTTTTTCAAAATAAATAAAAAAATGTAGTGTTTTAGTTTTCCCCCAATAGACGGTCTTTATATGGTGTAATAAGTGCAAAATCTAATTTTTTAACGTTAATGTTCTCTAACTCTTTTGTGATGGNATATATATAAGTGTTAGTGTTAGTGTATATATATATAAGATTATTATTAACTTAATATAGCCCATTACTTTTCTTCATACATAATAAGTAATTATATCTTGATGAAGCTAATACTTATTATTAACTAACGCCATTTCTCCACGCCATTAATCTTAATTATTGCCTTACGCGGTGCTCGAGAACTTGTCATTTAAAAAATAATTGGACCTCTAGTAAATCTTTAACTTTAAGGTGATTAGTTTACAATAATTTTTATTTGGTAATAGTGATGAATTTGAACAAAAAATAAAAATAATGGGCCTATTTCCTTATGTCTTAATGTTACCTTCAACTATAAAGGTTGAATATTAACATGTTCTATGTTCCCTAACGTGTATTACAGATATCATAGAACAATGGGGTTACTGTTAATAACCATTGATCACCAATGTCGAATAATAATGTATTTTATGTACGTATTTTTTAATTACAATAGCGTGAAAAGCCAAAATTTACTCTTCACACACCAAATATCTCGCTAATAAATCAAAAGAATTTTGAGAATACCTATTTATCTGCTAAAATAACAGGAATAAATCATATTCGTTCGGTTTACAATAATCCTTGAAGTTTATTTGAAGTTTCACATAAATCCTGAAATAAACATACTCGTAAAATAACTTTGTGATGTTACAATACATTACTGAAAAGGCGATATGAAATATTAGCATATGTGTCATGTAAAGAGCACCTAAAGATTTACATTATCAAATTTAAAATAAGCTCTTAATATTCGTGCCTCTTTTCTCTGTGATAATATTTTATCAGTAGTAAAATTCTACATATGTATAAATATAATAATAAAGTAGTAATAATAAATATAATCGGTAACATGAGTTCAGTGGAACCAAACTCTAAATGCGTTAAGCCTAACGCTATAAGTCAGTTAAATTTTAAATTAAATGGTTTTTTAAAGAAAGGAGGCTTTTTGATTATGGTATAAAGTTTATTCACTAGTGATACATTAGCGATTATTTATGTCATATTTTATTATATTTTGTGTTACTTAATGAATCAATTTGATAAAAGCTACTATCAAATATGGAGAAGAGTAGAGGGAGACTGGTATACTAAAGTCTACAGTAAAAGGAAGAAGTAATAAAAAAAAATTCTAATTCGAAATTTTCTGAGAAGGTTAATGTTGGGGAAATTAGTCAGGGTTTCGGCCAGGATAAAAAAAAAAAAAACTCCAAAATTGTTGGGAAATAATTTTATTATTGCCGACGTTTCGATCAAGCTTGCAAGTCATCATCAGGGCGATAGTGATGTCTCCAAGGGAGGTTTATGGTCACATATTAGAGTTCAGAACTGAACTGGTTAGTTTTGACCATAATCCTCCCTCGAAGATCTCTCCATACAAGACATTCGCCATGATGACGACTTACAAGTTAAGTCGAAACATCGGCAATAATAAAATAATTACCCAACAATTTCGGAGTATTTTATTTTTCTGATCCCAGCTGAAACCAGCATGACTCCAGCATAGTACTCGACGGCAAACCAACGTTCAACCATAAGCAGGTTAATGTTTCAAGATATCCTAAATCCATTTTGGTTACGACCACCAAGGACTGAGAGATGAGAGGATAATATACTATTATACCTCTACTATGTGAACTCATTTTGGTGCGATAAATGCTATATGGTTTTGGGGCAAAAACGGAGCTTGGGTTGGGCACCGAAAAGTCTGGCATAAATACCTTATAGTTGGGCAGTAGACAATCTAGATTTCACTTATTTAAGGTAAAGTAGAAGTGGGCTAAATATTTTAAAAAAAATATATATATATTCTATAAAAATATTTTTATGCGCACAGTCATAACGATATCTTGATATAAGATTAAAGCAGTGATGTATTTTGCATTTCTTGAGTTATTATATTTAAAAAAAAAAATAATAAATAAATTTATCCAATTTTAATCCGAATATGATGATTTAATATTATAGATTAATGTACTCAGTTGATGGATTACTACTGAATGAAAAAGAGAGATGGAGAAATGTAAGAGACAAGACGAAGAAGAAAAGTATATTATGTTTTCGTAGGCTTCTAGGTCCTCAGAAATATTTACCAATACTTCTACCGGGTTCAACCGGAGTTTTTAGGTGCCAAGCTTTCGCACATCGTGTGATGGCTTCTCCATTCAGCCCTGAAGAAGCCATCACAGGATGTGCGAAAGCTTGGCACCTAAAAACTCCGGTTGAACCCGGAAGAAGTATTGGTAAAAATGTATATTACACAATCGGCATAGTATTACTGTATACAATTATCGAAAACTAAAGGATTTTTATAGCTCAATATATTTCGAAGGAGAGTTCGAAGCAATGACATTGGTTGTAGTCTAGTGCAGTGGTTGAGTCGAGCTGCTGGAAGACCCTCCATGTAATGAGAGTTGTGGCCTCAGCTATTAGAGTTGTGGCCCAGTTCGTCACGGATAAAACTAAGTCCGATCGCATGGAGCGTAAATAATAATAGCAGATCAAAGTATACTGTTGTGAAGTTGTACGTTGTTTTAGCGAATCCTAAAACAACGTTTTTTGAGTTATAAAACGACATTGTACAGTTATGAATGGTGGCAAGAGAGGGTGAGGTAGGGAGAGGAGTTGAGGTAGGAAGTAACTAATTAACTGTAACAATATAAAGCCTTTCATGTCCAACAATACTAGTTGATTAGGAGTGGGGAAATACTTTAATTGGTTAGTAATCAATATGAAGGTGAATATTAAGTGAGACATTGTAATTTGGGAAAAACCCAAACATTTTACTAAAATTTATTAACTAAGTTTCCCAGGAATTCGCTTAGTTCAAGAGAATCTTGAGTGAATGACTATTTTTTCTAATGATAAGAGTGGAGGACAGATACCATGTCTCAATGTCTGACGTTATGCCGAGAAAAAAAATAAGTAAAGCATTTTAAGTATACTCTAAGATGATTTTAGTTGGGGTTCGGTCGGGGTAGATCCAAAAAAACACAAATTAAAAAAATTTTCAAAAATAGAGTTTGTTGACCGTAGATATTATTCTAAGATGATTTTAGTTGGGGTTCGGTCGAGGTAGATCCAAGTTTAGTCATGGAAATGTGAACTTAGGGCCAGGACGTCCTCTCTCATCTTCATGATAGCCCTGAAGATGGCTTACAATGTAAGCCGAAACGTTGGCAGATAATCCATTAAAAAAATACATTTTTTTAATTTGTGTTTTTTTGGATCTACCTCGACCGAACCCCAACTAAAATCATCTTAGGATTAAAAAAATGTATTTTTTTAATGAAGGATTATCAGCCAAAAAAATACATTTTTTTAATTTGTGTTTTTTTGGATCTACCTGGACCGAACCCCAACTAAAACCATCTTAGAATAATATCTACGGTCAACAAACTCTCCTTTTGAACATTTTAAGTATAGTATTTTGAGGGTTTTATTGTAGAACTATTTATTACGATGTTCTTACATGTTACTGGGTGCCAATGTTTTTGTTATTGATATTTTCAGTATGCTTCCCCAGTCGCTATTTGTATGTTTGAATGGCTGAATCTATGTTCATGGATGAGGTGAAATAAGAGGTCACTCTCCCAGGTCAGTTACTTGGAGCCACTTGGGGGGGCTCGTATTCGACCAATCCTCGAGAGGAAGCGATTTCTTCACTGGGAGCATTGGGATGGTTCTAAATTTAAACAGGCTATAAGAGAGAGGCGAGGCTTGAAAACCGGTCGTAGAGAGTCCCGCTGCTGAGTCACTCGTTCTCCGCGAATGCAGGAGAGGCTAGAGCAGGGGTTCTCAAACTTTTTGCCACTGCGACCCCCTTTTTAGACCTAGTATTTCGGCGACCCCCCTATTTTTAAATATAAACAAAAATGAAAAAAAAAAACACTATTGGCTAAGTTTTATCCATAAAAATACTATTAACTAATAAAAATAAATACAAATTGTTGTCACTTGAATTGTTTATAATAAGAGAAAGTGGGATAACTCACTTCGTTTCAAGTGATCAGTCAGCAAAACTCACTTTTAACAGTGCTTGTATCGACATATTTTGGATAGGTATTTAAAATTAATACCCAGAACTGTCTACAAAAGCATTACAGACTTTGATGCCATTTTCTACGTCTTATAACTGTGAACAAGGTTTCTCCAAAATGGTGAATATCAAAACAAAATCAAGAAATCGTTTGACCCTGGAAAATGACATTCTTTTGTGTATTACAAAACTCATTCCGGACATAAAAAAAATTGGTTAATTCCAAACAAGCTCATGTTTCCCATTAAATATTATTACACCTTTTTCAACTTGTATGTGTATTACAAATTTGTGTAGCCTATAAATTTTGTTATTAATAAAAACTACAGCTATGACTGATTTGTTTTTTTGATTTTCCTCCTTATCCCGCGACCCCCCTGGACACACCACGCGACCCCCCTGGGGGTCGCGACCCACAGTTTGAGAACCACTGGGCTAGAGAATGGGTGTTCCACAATTCAGCGCTGGGCCAACTGTTGACTAGACCGAAAACCATCGGCTTTTAGAGAAAATTGACAGTGGGATGTATCCTCATTGCAAATTTCTTCAATGTCAGCTCATTTTCCATAAGAGAATCAGGTCGTTACCTTGTCACGACGTTTGCGAAATTTCTTCAACTCTTCACCAATCTTGTATAAACAATCCCAAGCCCCGTTTAAAACTATATGTATGAGCCTGCTCGTGCTCTCGCGCCCGTATTTAAACCTAGATAAACCGAATGCCGCATTCAAGCCTTTTTTTTCAAACCGTTTGTTGAATACGATTAAAGATAAAGTTGGAAAAATAAAGGAGGGGGGTTATAAATTTTAGTTATTCCAAGTTTATTTTCAGTATTTTAAAAATTTTTTTGGTATTTTGTGAGTAGAATCCTGGGCTCTGTGGATGAGACATTGAGTCTCGAAAGCTCCCAGCTTCAATAAATAAATATCATTGTCACCGAGCAATGTTTAACAGCTTTTTTATTCCTTATAAAATAATTTGGTCTTATTTTTTCAAATCCATTAAATCAATAATTTGTTTTTATTTTAGAATAATTTTGTTAATATAAATTACAGAATTCTGTCATTATCTTGGATTTAATTTCAGTAATCTGGAGAATTGCATCATTAGAAATACATTTTAATCTTATTTATTTATTTTTTGAAAGTGTGATTTCATTATTTCTTAGATTCTCAGAGAAATTAAACTTTTTTTATTTAAATTTCTTAACCGTAACAATCTCCAGAGGCCTCTTATCTTGATAAACTCATTGTTTTTACACAAATGTAAATTTGTTTTAATTATTGTTCAGTGCAGTGTCTTAACACCTTAATAATCCAAAAATGCTTGGTAAATGATAGGATAGGGAATGGATTCACTGGGTAGGAATATATATATAGGGTATAATATCCACACAGTAGCAAATTTTTTCAAAGTAGTAACTGAATAATTTTTTTAATTTAGAAAATATTTTCTAAATGAACTTTTACTTGTCATATTTATTTTAAAACCAATATTTATTTACATGAAAAAATGAAATAAAATTAAATAAAAATAAAAAATCCTCCTCCCTCCGAAAAAAAAAAGAACAAAAAACCTACAAAATATAATGCAAGATGTAGTGGAAGACTGTAGTTGCAATCATTTGTACTGTAAAAGTTTTAATGAATAATATTTCTTTTTCAAAAACAAGAAGATTAAGAAAGATACTGAACAGTGCAAATAGAAATAGTAGAAGCCTTTTTTTTCAAAATAAATAAAAAAATGTAGTGTTTTAGTTTTCCCCCAATAGACGGTCTTTATATGGTGTAATAAGTGCAAAATCTAATTTTTTAACGTTAATGTTCTCTAACTCTTTTGTGATGGTTGAGCATATTGATATAATACAAGTCTTTTTTTTATTTTATTATTATTTCTATGTCATATAACGTAAATATAAAAAAAAAAACATAAGTAATGTATTTAAATAATGCAAATTTGACAAAATATATCATAGAATAGTAGACTTTTTAAAATACTTTCTAAAGATTTCAATTTTGTACATATTACTCACAAACATAACGGGATAAAAGGTACTGCTTGATTTTATGTATATATATATATATAGAGAGAGAGAGAGAGAATATGAGAGACAAATATATACTGAAAATGAAACACTCGCGGCTGCGATATATCGATATATATAGAAAACAAGAACAGGTTGGATAAAGTGTATAGTGAACATACAAAAAGAAAAAATTACAATGGGTACAAAATCCGACCAATAGGAGTGTGGTATCGCCAGCAATGTTTAGTGAGAGTAAAACCTTTTTATTAAATGTAGCGGTCGTTATTTAGTTTATAGTAGTGAAATTCAACGCAGATATATTTATTGATAATAGAAATATTTCAGTAATTACACAGTGAAATTGAAATTTTTTTCCAACGGAAGTTAATATGAACCGTAAATTTCAAACTCGCACGATATGTGTCGCAGCTAGTTGTTTTTTCTTAAAGAAATTTGTCTTATTGATTTGAAACAAGAAAAGGAAAGGTGGAGTCCGTTATAGAGTGAAATCTATCGAATAAGAGTTGGGGATTGATTTTCAAGTAACACAACAAAAAATGTATCGATGTAATATTTATTTTAGAGCAATGAAACTCAAAAAAGATATATTTATTGATAAAGGAAATGTTTTATGAGTTATAAAACGAAATTGTACAGTTATGAATGGTGGCAAGAGAGGGTGAGGAAGGAAGTAACTAATTAATTGTAGCAACATAAAGCCTTTCAAATCCAACAATATTAGTTGATTAGGAGTGGGGAAATATTTTAATTGGTTAGTGATCAATATGAAGGTGAATATTACGTGAGACATTGTAATTTGGGAAAAACCAAGACATTTTACTTAAATTTATTAACTAAATTTCCCAGGAATTCGCTTAGTTCAAGAGAATCTTGAGTGAAAGACTATTTTTTCTAATGATCAGAGTGGAGGACAGATAGCATGTCTCAATGTCTGACGTTATGCCGAGAAAAAAATTCAGACTCTATTCTCAGCTACTATTCAAGGCGCTTTGAAGCGAGTCAGCATAGAAACTTTTTTTTTTTTTTTTTTTTTTTTTTCTAGTGCTGAAGAAGGTACCTTGTCCAGGGTAAAACAACTAAGCATAAAAACCAAACGAACAGAATAAGCAAAACAACAAGTAAGTGGAAACTAAAATTTGATATGCCTTAATAATTTATTAATTATTATTATACCCCTTTTTAAAAAATATTTACTGGAATTTATTAGTAACTTATTAATTTCAATTTCGGACCACTAAAACTTCTTTTTTTTTTTAGGCTCATGGAGGGAGGGCTCTCTACAGGTTGCCACTCCATTCTAAACATCCATGGCTCAGGGCAAGTTTTTTTTTATAGACAAAGCTTGCCCTGGGTTGGATTTGAACACGTAATGTGAGGATTGCGAGGCCTGAAATATTCCCAGATTTACTAATTTACAATTAGAAAATCTGGGAAGATATAAATTTCTCGAGGAAAATATTTTGATTTTTATAACGATTTTTTTAGGCTAATATTTACATTTCTTCTTCATTATGTAAAAAACAGGCATATAAAGTAACATGTTAAGGGATGTATGGTTTTATCACTTACCCAAATCCTCGGATGATATAGGCGAAGAACGAATATTTTCATTCTAATCTCGTATTCATTAATTTATAAATGAAATGTAAAAGTAAAATTGAATGCTTCAGATAAAAAAAATTTAAAACTAAGATGGTTATGACATTTTTCTTGAGTCCTGAATGACATTAAATCCCGATAATACAGAATTTGAATATAATTTTAAAAATTCCTTTAAGTCCACTAAATCTTGTTACTGTCTGGAAGCTTACTTCAAACGTATATGGCTAATTCTTAACACTTAAAGTAAATATCTTTGTGGGATAAATTAAGGGTAAAAAATAGTGTCATTCAATCATGGCATAGGTCATTCAAATCACTCCTCTTAAACCATTAAAATGGATTAGTGGAGCCTTTGCTATTGTTTTAATCTGCATCGTTTACAATTTATGCATATCATAATTTGTAGGCTCCAACGAAATTTAATTTTGAATTAAAGATTATATACAAAGTTCAAGTTATGCACACACATACTTCCGTCTACATATGCGTCCATACGCACAAGTATATGACCATCATTTTTTGATTATTAAAAGAGAATCAAAGAAAAATTTTAACAGTAAAAATAAAAATAAAACTTATGATAACACCCTGAATAGTTACATTCCTTCATTGTTCACTAAAAGTCCATCACACAAAGATTGTGTGAACTAAGCCAAATCAAGGAAGATAAGGATAGCACTCAGTCATCTTAGTTATATTCGTAAACATAGGCGCGTTACGGCGTGAACGTGAATAGCTTGATTTCCCTACACGAGAACTACTAGATCAGCAATGGCATATAGCACTCTCACTGCTCCACCATGGGCTTTTGAAGATATTCTCTTTACGCCTCACCGTCGACCGTGCAAGTTGAGAAGTTACCGGCGAGTACACTTTCCTCCCATTCCGCAACGTTCCTTTGCAGTTGAAACCATACCGCCAGGCACGAAATAGCGCACTATGGAGCTGTGAAGACTTTCCAACCGTCCTCGCTCTCGCCAAGCCCCTTGACCTCGTTCCATGATTTCCCTACTTCCTTCACTGTTTCATCCACGGCTGTCGTCGACTATTCCACTTGGAACGGGCCCCTGTTTTCCATTTTCTTCAGGACTCTCGTCTACTTCTAACTATTCCGTCGTGCGTTACTTTATTATGGTTGGAGGTTCGTTGGCCGTCGAGTCTTATGCGTGAGAAGTTAGTCAGGATCAGAAAAATAAAATATTACAAAATTGTTGGGTTATTATTTTTTTATTCCCGATGTTTAGATTTTTTTTTTTTTTCTGTGTTAGCCTCCCTTGCAACCACTTAGGGTCATTGGAGGGAGGGGCTATCTACAGGTTGCCACCCTATTTTAAACACCCATGGCTCAGGACAACCTTCTATATTATAAATAAAAGATTGACCNATATATATATAAATAGTTGTCCTTTAAATGTAAAATCCTCTGAGGAAGATAGATGTTATTAAGTGTCAATTTAACAACTAAATTAACTCCATCAACATAGTAAGAAATTATGTTAACATAATTATTCAGGAATAATTATCTTTTTTTTTTTTCTTTTTTTTTTCTGTGTTAGCCTCCCTTGCAACCACTTAGGGTCATTGGAAGGAGGGGCTATCTACAGGTTGCCACCCTATTTTAAACACCCATGGCTCAGGACAACCTTCTATATTATAAATAAAAGATTGACCTGGGCGGGATTGAACCCGCGGCATCAGGATTGCGAGACCCGTACGGATCCCCTGAGCTAGCCTGGCGCCCCTAAGATGTTTCGATTTAATTTGTAAGTAAATTTTAAGACCTCTGGCTGTATCACATTTACCTCTGCCGCTGACCTCTTTCCCTAATTTCTACATTCTTCGACATTATATATACATACATACATACATTATATATGAAATAGGCATATTATGCTTGTCCAACAGACTTGATTAATAATTTCTTCTGTGCTATTTTCAAATGAATCTCTGAAGAGGAGGGTTTTTCTACTAGGTCGTTGTCAAGACTAATTGTAACTTAGAAAAAAAAAAAAAAAAAAAAAAAAAAAAAAAAAAAAAAAAAAAAAAAAAAAAAAAAAAAAAAAAAANATCATACCTTCTATTATCCGTCTTCATTGGTTTCTGCAAACCATCTTTCGGACATTGTCCGAAAGCGCTCGCCAACAGAAGATGGTTTGCAGAAACCAATGAAGACGGATAATAGAAGGTATAATAGTTCTATATTCATTGGTAGTGATAATAACCCTTTAGATTATTTAAATTAATCTTATATATGTATGTATGGTATGTATAAATGAGAGTAAATGACGAACTATATTTTATCAATCAAAGAGAGCATTAAGCGTAAAAGGAAGAACCACTAAACCCAGCTTAGTACTATTCGGGCAGGAAATGTTAAGTACTCAGCCATCGTAGTTACATTCGCCAATACCTTCCTTAATATGCGTTTTTTATTTTATCTTTTTTTTTTTTTTACAAATTTTAAAGAAAAAAAATTGAATAAAAATAGTATTCGCACCTATTTTCTTCCCCAAGTTTTTACGTTTCTTTTTTAAACTCAATTAATAACGAGGATATCAATATTATAAATTTTGGCCTTCCTCTAAGCCCCATCTTCCCCTAATATGATTCAAAACAAAAATTTATGGAATCAATAGTAGGATAATAATAGAAACCCTAAATTCTGAATTTGCTTTCTAAATTTTGAAAATTAGAAGGCTTGCCCAATACTCGAAATTAAATGTAATATCTTCCCAAATATTTTATTATTAAATTTTATTTTTTATAACTTAATAATTTAATTTTATTACTTATCTGGCTCTCACGGTAGTGGAATTGGATAACGCGCTTGCCCAGTTAGCAGGAGTTCCAGATTCGAGCCCTGGCTGGGACAGTTAGATTTTTCATTCTGTTCCCTTGCACTAAAAATTGTNGTTTCTTCTTCCGGGTTGGACCGTGTCAAATTGGTGTTATTTGCCGAGCTTTCGCACATCATGTGATGGCTTCTTCAGGGCTGAAAAGAGAATGAGAGTTGTAAAAGAGAGATTTTTAAAAATACAGGCGGTATATGATTTTAAAAAATCTCTCTTTTACAACTCTCATTCTCTTTTCAGCCCTGAAGAAGCCATCACATGATGTGCGAAAGCTCGGCAAATAACACCAATTTGACACGGTCCAACCCGGAAGAAGAAACAGTAAATACTTCTGACGACCGTCGAAGCCTACGTGAACAATATTTATAAATGTTATAGAATTTACTAGCACCTATTTTGTTCCATATATTTCCTTCTAGCGCCAATAACGTAGGTATTAAAATAATAATAAATTATAGTTCTTCTAACCCTCCCCTCCACTACACCTTGACCGATTTCATACATTGGCGTGTTTATATATGGAAAGGACCATATCTCCAAAGTAGGTGTGGTGGGATTTATAAAAATAGCGCTATGGTACTTTTACCAACGTGGTAAAATGCTTGGTACTATGGTTGGTACCAACGTGAATAGCTTGTTTTACACATTATCAGTGTCCATAATGTTGTGTACGTGAGTATTGAATTTCTGTAACCGCTTAGGCACAGTTATGTGTTTACAGTAAAGAAACAGTGGTATTTAAATACGAATGAATGAGGTCCTTTATGAATGACTTTGGCACTGCAAGAATAAAGGGGGGGGGGGAACAAACGGAAACTTTAAGTTCGATGAAGTGTACATTTTCCTTCAACAGTCGTTCCCGAATCAACTTTGTAAAAAAAAAAACAGCAGCTTCTATATGGACCTTAAATTGAATGGTTAACTCTTGTTGTGAGATTGATTCAAATTTATTTTTATTTATATTCATTCCGTTTATAACCCGGAATTATTTCAACTTTAAATAAATTTTACCAATTATGAATAATCATACCTTCTATTATCCGTCTTCATTGGTTTCTGCAAACCATCTTCTGAAACCAGAAACCAATGAAGACGGATAATAGAATGTATGATAGTTCTATATTCATTGGTGGTGGAAATAACCTTTTAGATTATTAATTATGAATAAAGTCAAACATATTTTCTATTACTATACACTTATATTCTCTCCGCAAGCAGCTCAGTTTTCTAACATTGAACGACCCTATGCATACATATGGGTTAAGTATTCAGAATAATTATATTATAATTTCTGCACCGTGTAACGTCATTCTGTTGCCAATATTTGAATTGTCCGTTCTTATCTAGATTGCATATCGATTGCCTTGGAATCAGTCACCATCTGGTTGTCATCATGATACCTCCCTGTGCTTGTTATCCTACTACTTATATATAGATCATCATAGTGTTTGGACATATTGTTCTTGTCACTCGAGGGAACCGTCTCAGTTCTTCCGGCATCTAATTCGAGCATCTTGGGGGCTGGCTTCACGTCTATAGCCCAGAATCATTTATCAGTTTTTTTTCTTCTTTCTTATCTTCAGGTTTGTTCTATCTTCTTTATTCCCCTTACTTTTTTTTCTTTGTGTGTCAATCATGGCGGTCATTAACGCCAATAATTTTGAAATGTTTCAATTTTTTTCTATAAATCAAAATTAGTAATAGTCATTCTTACATACTTAATTTAATTTAGAAATATGTGTGAGTATATACAAACATATTTAGTTTTAGTTGGATTAATCGCATTTAGATATATTTGTATATAAATAATCTAAAGGGTTATTGTCACCACCAATGAATATAGAACTCTCATACCTTCTATTATCATTGGATTCTGCAAACCATCTTCTATTTTGTCCGAGCGCTTTCGGACATTGTCCATCTTCTGGCCGAATACATACGTTCACTGTCACTGTCTGTAATCAACTGTTGAATACAGACAGTGACAGTAAACACATGTATTCGGCCAGAAGATGGACAATGTCCGAAAGCGCTCGCCAACAGAAGATGGTTTGCAGGAACCAATGAAGACGGATAATAGAAGGTATGATATTTGTATATATTAGTTATATTAAAGGGGTTAAATTTTTTTTTCTATAAGTTGTTGGAGATTCCCAGTAATATTGCATTGCTCCCTGCAGGTCTTGTAGCTGAGGCATTCTGTGAGGATTTGTTTGATGGTGAACTCTTCTTACTTTGAAGTTCGATTTCATCTTCTTCATGTGATTAGAGGATTCCATTCCATTTTCGTCTGCCGGTTACCTCTTTCCCCCATCTAATTTCTTCATTCCTCGACAGCAAAGTAAGTGTAAGTATGACTTTCATTTCTATAAGTATTTACTAATGGAAACGGTGGGCAATTGTAAGGGCACTGGACTCGTCAAGTTCCTCATGAGGCCTTAGGTTCAATACTTACAGTATACAGTTATTTTTTCCTTCTGTGTTCCTGTTGGGGTTTATCTAGTGTGCCCAAGTTTAGTAACATTCATAATTTACTATGTGGGGAAAAAAACAAGAAAAAAAAAACAGACGGATAGAACGGTGTGCTGACCACGCCTTGTCTAGTTTCCTGTGAGTCGCGAATAAGCCCACCCTATTTTTTGTGTTTGCCTCCGGCCCTCTATGGCCTTTAGAAGAACATTTTCTTATTTATATCCCATCACCATCCTCCTCTTTCTATGTTAAAATTTTCTCTCTTTCTTTTGACATATATTCATTACTTTACAGTCCTGTAATACTTTGTATTGTTGGCAAGATTTCAATTTTCAGAATTTTATTGAATCCTGAAGAGGATCTTAGAAGAACTAGCTGTTATTGGGATTCCAATCAAGTTGAACGGCCCACTCATATATCTCTCTCATGCGGTATCTGGTACATCAGTGCGTCCGTCCTCTTGAGAACCGGATGCAGACAGGGAAGCGTACAGGTAGAGAGGGGACAAGTGGGTTATCTTTGTGCACCAGGTAGGGACCACTGGTAGCCTGTTGCAGTTTTGATGGGACCTCCCGTGTGGGGGACCTGTATCCAGTGGTTTTACGGCCAACTCGGTGGTCCACTTTCATGTCTCCACATTTCACTCAACTGCAATAAACTCAAGTCCCGTAGATAAATCTATAATCTATCTCTCGCGCACACACCTTAGTATGCTTATTAGATGATTTTAGTTTATACTTTTAGTTGGGGTTCGGTCCCTACCTTGACCGAACCCCAACTAAAATCATCTAATAATAATATCTACGGTTAAAAAAACTTTCCTTTTGAACTTAGTATGCTTAATTCATAGTATTCTAATATTAATAAATACTCGATGTTTATTTAGAAAAGGTAAATAATTTAGTGCTCAAAATACATTAAAAACATATAAAATATCTCCAGAAGCCAGCCTGGCGAAATTCTTATTCAACTCCACTATATTGTTTTTTAATGTATAATGTTTTTATTATTTATTTATCCTCCTATAACGATTTTATGAATATCGTGGAGATTAATTTTTTTGCAAAATAAATTATTTATTGACCTTTAGTCGTTACTCTTTTTTATCTAAATGGCTTCGACAGGAAGGGATTTTATTGAAAGTAATACAAAAATACATATTTTTTACTTTCATCAGTGTTGGAATTTTATATCTCTCTTTTAATGTCTATAAATATAAAAATGTCTATGAAATATAAAATATATTGATTTTCAGAAATAAAGAAATGTTTATTAGTAGAAATTTTTTGTTTTCCTTTTGATAGACAAGTCAAGTATACTGAAAGAATATTCAATGATTAAACATGCAATTTACAAGTAAAGCCCTTAAGAAAAGTGTACAAAATCAAACTAAAATAATATAATAATTTATTAATAATAACAGATGAGCCTCTTGGATCTATCGATGGTATATACTTTTGAAATATCATTAAAACATATTAATTTTGCTGAAATTCTCCTGCCTTTGAATTGGGGAAATGCATGATAAGATTTCTCTTCTGTTTTTAGAGTTAAAGACTCATATAAATATAAAGTGAACTTTGCCCTTGAAATACCTTCAGGTTATGTTTAGTTCTGAACTCTGAGATGACACCATAAACCTCTCTCGGATATGATATCCGAGAGAGGTTATGATATGATATCCGATTAGCGATAATGATTATCGCTCTGATGATGACTTACAAGTTAAGTCGAAACGTCGGTAATAAATAATAAGTATTTACTCAACAATTTTGGAGTATTGTATTTTTCTCATCCTGACCGAAACCCTGACTAATTTCTCCAGCAACCTCAAGTTATGTGTTGAAAACTATGGTATTAAGTATCAGTCCATAGTCATTCATTCTAAATACTACGAGGAAAAAATGGGACTAAAAAAAAAACACACAGTATATTTTTAAAAAATTTATTTAAAAACTACTAGTTATAGTCATGAAAAAGGAATCGCTTCTCCAAAAAATAGGAGTAGATATTCTAATGGGAGTCTATACAGGTAATATATTGCTTTCTATTAATTTCCTCCTTAAATCCAGTATTGCTCTTGTTTGTAAACGATATCTTATCTTGCCTATCTAAGAGGTTAAAATGATAGCAAAAACATTCACTTTATTTATGAATTAAATCCTGCACAGCGTGCATCTTGCAATGTGCTCTCAAAAGATATAAGATATGACAGCAAAAATAAAACAAGAAATGAAATGTCAGGGACATCGCCATCTGTACACTTCGGAAACACGAAATTAAGAAGTTAGTTTTTACTTTGAACGATATAGATATAGTATAGTATATATCTCAAACCGCATATAGAATGTCACATGACAAATTATCACATCCTATGTGCTCGAAGATAAATGATTTCACGGTACTAATCATGTGAGTTTTAGATTCCGAAATGGGTTTAAAGAAAAAAATAAGAAAATATACTTATTATGAAAATGGTATAGTCAAAATATCTCATTAAAAATGTTTACCCAAAGAAATCCATTAACAAAATAATGAACGATCTTCCATCTCGGCCTGTCTGCAGCATAAATTTTAGCGGTCACCTATTGACTTCTAAATTAAATTTCTTCCAATTTTTTTCAAAATTCACATCCTATCCTAAATGAAAAGCGAAAAATATTCGTAGGTTACGCAGCTCCTGTGAGACGGAATTTTCACCAATTACAATTTCTTATCAATATGTCCCATAATGTATGTCTATTTGTAATTAAAGAGTAATTTACCTTGTATAGAACTTTCTTAGGGCTAAAAGTTTGTTCAGAAATATATTTAAAAACCGTTAGGAACTAACCAAAAAACACTTATTTCAATTAAAAATATGATACACTACATAGCGTATCATTTTTATTTTGAAAGAACAAAACTTCATAAAAGTACTGTTAAATATGTATTTACACAAAATTATTTAGTAATAATTCGCAACACTTCTTTAGATGACTGTGTGAGTCTCTCATTGAACATTGAAGGATAATTCGTTATTAAACAAAATAGGACTGGAGGATAACCTGCAATATCAATTTTATTCATGCAGCTGGAGTAAAATTCAGCTAAGAGTGATAGATAAAAGATGAAATAAATTTTAAGAGTTACACAATCAAATTGAGCGAATAGAAGTGGGCGTTTAACTGAACCGTAATTTTTTATTATACGGCCTAAAAGTTGCTATTACTTGTTTTTGAATGAAATCAAATTTTTCTTGTCGGTTTTAAATAAGTAAAACTAAAGTGGAGGGGGTTCATTATCGAGCGAATAGGAGAACGAAAGAGATTACCTTCAATTTCAAGTGAAAGTAATGATAGTATTATTCGCTGCAGGGAGTGTAATATTTATTCTAGAGCTATAAAACTGAACCCAAATATAATTATTGGTACCGAGATATATTATAGATGTGGGATTACATAAGATAGAAAGTCCAACAACAACTAAAATACTGAGGAATTATTTTAATTTACACAGCACTCGCGTGACGGAATTTTTAAAATTAAAAATTATTATTATATTAAGGAAGACTTATATGCTTCCTTATATTATGTGTTTGTTTTCTTAAAACCTTGTATTAAATTCTTTTTCCCTTCGCTGTCAGTATTTCAGATCAGTTTTCACATTTTCTTTCTATAACTCTTCATTCTCCATAAATGGATTATTATTGGCTATTTCTCAAATAATTTTTTTTTAAACTTAAATGCACAATAAATGAGAAGTCCAAATGGAGAGTTTCTGACCGTAAAGATTATTAGTAAATGTTTTTTGTTGGGGTCGTGTATTTTTTACTTATCGGCCGACATTTTGGCTTACACTGTAAGCCATATTCAAAATTTGAAGTATATTTTTTTAAATTTTTTTTATTATTAACCTTGGCTGAACCCCAATAAAATGATTTCTACTGATAAATGAGAAGTTTACATGAAAGTTCAAATATAAATATTGCTTCATCTTGGATATGGAGGGATTCACTTATAATATACGAATCCTCCTAATTTCTATATTAAGAAAATTAGTCTGTCCCAAAAGGAGAGTTTGTTGACAGTAGATATTATTCTTAGATGATTTTAGTTGGGGTTCGGTCAAGGTAGATCCAAAAAAACACAAATTTAAAAAATTGTATTTTTTAATAAAGGATTATCTGCCAACGTTTAGGCTTACATTGTAAGCCATCTTCAGGGCTGCCTACCATGAGACGAGTCTTGTCCCTAATTTCACATTTCCATATTTAATAATATATGTCAAATATCAACTGGAAATAAGAATCGAATTGAGAATAAGAAAAATTGGATTTCCACGACAAAACATTATTATAAGATAGAAGAAATGATACAGTCTTACTGCTTTAACTAAAATCCTTTACTGAGCTACTGGTTTCGAAGCTTAAGCATCATCTTGAATTTAGTCTATATATATATATATATATAACTGTCTGTAATCGAATATATAAAATGCATGAAAACTGGATACTGAACATATTGGAGAACAAAAATCATTTATAATATTCTGAGAGAGACATACCAAATAGGGTGATGGTAGAGAAACTCGTGCTCAACAGTGTCTACATTATGACTGACCTTTTTTTTTAAACATTTTATTTGTGAGTTGTGAAAGAGAAATGTAAACGGATGTAGGAGTGGGGTAAGGATAAGAGGGAATAGATGGCTTGAAGTTCGTGGAAAATGTCACGCTAGGGTACGGCAAAAATAAGCAGATTGTTTTAGCCAAATTTTTAGCTAAAATAAAAGTTTTTTTGGTCACAAATTAGTTTTTAATTATTTTAACTACTAAGAAAGAATTTATGATGATCCTCTCTCCATTAANGAAAGGTGTGGCAAATTACTGCTTTAATGATATTTCAATTTTTTTTTCTTGTCAATAAGCTGTTTGTTTGCATGTTTTTTTCAAAATGGTTCTTTTTCAAATTGTTTTTCATAAACTTTAAATTTTCTTACATACCTTTCTACATTCATACTCTTGATATCACATCACATTATTGCAATTCTCTATTATACTAATTTCAAATATTACTGTATTCTCATGACATTGTATTTCTACAGCCCTGAAGATGGCTTACAATGTAAGCCGAAACGTTGGCAGATAAGCCTTTATTAAAAAATACATTTTTCAAATTTGTGTTTTTTGGATCTACCTTGACCGAACCCCAACTAAAATCATCTAAGAATTAGTCTGTCCCGTACCCTTATCGGCGGGAGTGGGAGCTTGCCTGGAGCCAATATGCCATTAAGAGCGAGAGTACCTTTAGCGAGAAGCCGGCGTTCATTGCTATGCGGCTTGCGGATCTGAATAACGATCCTTTGTGTTTTTCTCTCTTTAGAGCAGGCCCAAGGTTCTTCTCATCGCAGGCATGTAAGAGCCGTCCGGTCGCTCCGGGGGGAATACACTCTGTCATTAGCGCTGCCTCTCGCCCCCGAATTCGCCCCAGAGCCGGTGTTGTTGGAGTCATCCCCGGCCTGCCAAGTTCCTGGATACTTCCAGAAGTATAACGAGAGAAAGATAGGATCCGTCCCGCTACTGGACATGAAAGCCGAGTGGGAAACACGAGGAAGGAATGTGTTTGATAGCGACCCAAACATTAAAGATAGTGTGTAGTCATCTCTTTTCCATTCAATAAAGAGTATACATACTTAGACAAACAGAAGCGCAGAAGGAAGGAATAATATCTCCTATATAAGGCTTCCGTGATTAGGATATAACATTTATACTTTCATTTCAATTTAAGATATTTTCCACTAAAAATATTTCGAGTTTTATGATTAGGTTACATTCGAAAATAATATACCATAAAAAATACTGCTCTTTAATAGTAAAATATCTTTTGGAAATATTTTTCAATGAATAATTTTAAATAAAATTTTTTTTAGCATTAAGTGATTGCATTCAGTCCGCCTCCAGCCAGAATATTGCCATTACCTTCTGCCATTAGCACATATGGATTCTGATCCTGCCGTAAGAGAAACATTTTTTCTACTTTAGGGCCCATAGAGTTTTGGACAAGGAGGATCTATGAAAAAAAGTCTATTAAAAATAAAAAAATATTTTTATGTTTTATCTAACCTTTTGGCTTGGGTTGCCAGCCATCATCATCTAATGATTGTGTGAGGGAGTAGCAGGTAAATTTCAAATTGTCTTTTTAGTCCCGCCACGATTCATTAACCCTGAAGACGGCTTACATCGTAGCCGAAAAATTGGCAAAAATATATAGAACCTCCTCTTAATTTGGCTCCCCTCCAAACTCCCCCTCAAATTCATCCGTTTTCAGCCAAAAATGAAAAATGACTTTGCAATAAGACACATAAATACCGAAATGAGTTTCAAAAATTTTAAAGATAACGTTATCAGTCTAACATCTAATATTCCATTCTTAAATATTTCCCTTAATCACCTTATATTTAATCATTTAAATAATGTATTAGTTGTGGTATTTAATCCCACATTAATTTTATACAATAAAAGCAAGGTAATAGAATAAAAAAATCTTACTATTTCAGCCGGGAACAAAATGAAGTATTTAATGGATCGAAGCAGCTGTCTCCGATGACTTAACAATATTTTAAGAAATGTTTTTTCTTTGAAACGTTATTGTATATAAGGAATTGTATTTTACACCAATTATGTTCCACGAAAATCTTCATAACTCCCACTATAACAAAGACATTGTCAATTTTTCAGTTTGGTTTCTTCCCCTCTCAACTGATTACAGCCTTTAGTGTGGGGATCATCCTACTTTATTTTCATGAAAATATAATGTATACGCAAGCAAGCGCACACCCACATATTCATTTATATATAGCTAAATAATTGAGAAATATGTTAAAAATAAATAAAATTAAATTTAAACTCTCAATTAATCTGAAACATCCAATAAATAAAGCGGTCCAAAACAGATATGTCTGTGTACCACAAAACAGATTACTGTGATTATTAACAATTAAACAGATTTTGGCCAGGATTAGGAAAATAAAATACTCCAAAACTATTGGATTATAAGTTTATAATAATAAAAATAATCACACAATAAGTTTGGAGCATTTGATTCTTCTTATCCTGGCCGAAACCCTGATTAATTTCTCAAACGTAATACTCGACCAACCACCAACCATATCAATTTAATATTTACATATTCTATTAGTTGTTTAATTTTAATATCATTTATATAGACACCCACATAAGTGGTGCAGCAAGGTTTTTTAATTCACTTCACCCTTCGTGTTTGAGCCAAGCATTAATTGGGTTAACGGCTTTTAAAAATAGCGTGGAGATACAGATCATATTAGTGGGCTAGGTTAATTACTATGATCGGACTTGGGTAAGCATTTTCACAACAGACATCATCCCGTGACATAAATGTGGACTCTGTCTTTCGAACTCAATATTTTCTCTAAGTAACAAATACTCAGATGTGCAAAATATTTTTTAACTGTGCGTTACATGTGTACAATAGAACTAATTAAATGTTAAATGTATTGACTATTTAACAAGTTCGGGTTTTTTGCTTTGAATTATGGAACATAAACATATTTTGTGCAATACAGTATATATATTACGGCTAAAATAGATTCCCATTATTTTTTTTTTTTGGCATCCCAACCACTATGGTCATTAATGACCCTAGTGGTTGGGATGCCATTAAAAAAAATGGGAATCTATTTTAGCCGTAATACATATACTGTATTGCACTAAATATGATGATATTCCATAATTCAAAGGAAATAACCCGAACTTGTTAAATGGTCAATACATTTAACATTTAAATAGTTCTATTGTACACATATAACGCACAGTGTTTCCATTAAATTTAGAGTTTCAGAGTTTCTCTCAGTGGGCTTTTTACATATTTAATAGAATATTTAACTTCATCCTATTTAGATATCAAACAATCCATGTTGGTGCCATGCCATAGAATTAAAATTTTTTTTTCTCCAAATATTCACTTAGGGGCTGAAGTAGTTCCAGTTCACTTCAAAGTTACGTACAACCATATGAATCTGTTTTTGTGCATTTGTCTGTATACGCTTCAGTGCTCATAATGTCATTATGGAAATAACACTTAATGCCAAATGTTAATAATAAAGTGAAAAAACAGCTGAACGGAAATATTCTTAAAAAACTTCCACTAACGAAAATATCATCTAAATATTTAAAAAAAACTTGCACTGTATATTTGGCTAAGAATTGAAAGGTTTTGTCCTATGACATCCCCATAAAAATGTATTTTTTGACAAATAAAATATTTTTATATAGATATTTATGGTTTATATTTATAATTTATAATATTTACTATAATTGTTCATAATAAATGACTCAAAAGAAAAATTTACGGGATCAAGCTGAACGCTTCGGGTTAATGTCAAACGAAAATAGAGCTGTCTGTTCTCTATCAAATTAAGTTAATTACAGATATTTGTATAATTAGATAATTATATGATTGACGTAAAAGCATGACAGTTGACATTATTACAAAAATTTTAAAAATAAAATAAATATTTAACATGAGGATATTTGATAATTATTGAATTGAATTAGGAATGGCATGTTGATATCAGATTCAATGATTAATTATAAAAAATAAATAAATTTTGATTAAGAGCTAGAATTGATTAGAATTCAGACAATTTTGGGATATTGCACTTGTAGGAATATGCGGAAATTAACAAATTTTGTACAGTAATATATCGTTGTTTTTTTTCATAACTTTTAAAAATATCTAAGGAATAAACCCTTCTTAGAATTTTTTTATTATTCTGTAACTGCTTCGGTGCACTACTACATTAAGTATATTTAAAAGGAGTAATCCCACTATAATTTATTTATTTGAATCGTACAGGGAGCTATAAAAAAAAAAAAAAAAAAACTCTCAACCTCAGCCGGGGATCGAACTCGGGTCCCCACTATCCGGGCGGGTGCGTTAACCGATTATCCCAAAACAGAAATGTCTGTGTACCACAAAACAGATGTCTTAACATGTGATTCCTTCGCAACCCTTTAATATTTACAACTAATCAGGTTTTGGCCAGGATGAGAAAAATAAAATACTCCTAAATTATTGGGTAATTTTGAAATAATCAAAATAATTACACAATAAGTTTGAAGTATTAACGCATTAACAATAACTTTGAAGTATTAAAGGATCATGGTTAACGCACTAGCCCGGATAGTGGGGGACCCGGGTTCGATCCCCGGTTAAGGTAGAGAGTTTCTTTTTCTGGCTCCCTGTACGATTCAAATTAATAATGAAATGTTGGATTACATCATTATCGTCAAGATATATGTTAAATAATTTTAAAGCTCATACGTATCGTGAATATTTTAATGATAACTAAGATACTTCCACTTAAGGTTGGGGAGAGTGGAGTTTTGGGAATCTACTAGAGAATCAATATTTAATATATTCTTAATATAGTCTTATATTCTGTAACTTTAAAAAAAAGTATTTGATATGTAAATAATATATCTATTTCCTTAATACATACTTGGATTGGATTGGATTGGTGTTTCGTTTGAGCGACAACTGCATGGTTATTACGACCATTCGATGAATTTTATTATGTGTCTAATTAAAGTGTTGTAAAAAACTCAACGTGACTATTTCTAGTAGCTTAGAACTTGTGTTTCTATTTATTTATTTTATTGAACTTTGATATTATTAGTTTACTTTCAGCTTGTTGTTGTCACTCTTTTCATTTGTATTATATTTCCTTTAATATTTAATTATGTCTTATATTCTGTAACTTTTTAAAAAGTATTTGATATGTATATGATATATCTATTTCCTTAATATATACTTGGAACGGTGTTTCCTTTGAGCAACAAATGCATGGTTATTACGTCCTTTTGATGGATTTTATTATGTGTCTAATTAAAGTGTTGTAAAAAACTCAACGTGACTATTTCTTGTAGCTTAGAATTTCTGTTTCTATTTATTTATTTTATTGAAGTTTGATATTATTAGTTTACTTTCAGCTTGTAGTTGTCAATCTTTTCAGTTTTATTATATTTTTCTTTAATATATATTTTTATATATAATTATGACTTATATTCTGTAACTTTAAAAATAAAATATATCTATTTCCTTATTGCATTCTTACATAGCTTCTTTAAATCAATAATAAAATATCCAATGCTTATTTGGGATTGGAAAGAACTTCAGGTACGACAACAGGAATCACGATATACATTCACCTCGAGATAAAATGAAGTATTTAATGGATCGAAGCAGCTGTCTCCGATGACCGAAATCCTTTGTCTAGATGTTTATTCAATTCAAATGGATTACGTGGGCTGCCAANTTTTTTTTTTTTTTTTTTTTTTTTTTTTTTTTTTTTTTTTTTTTTTACCGTAGATATTATTATTAGATGATTTTAATTGGGGTTCGGTCAAGGTAGTTAAAAAAAAAAATACAAATTTAAAAAAAAGGTGACTGTGTCATGGAAATGTGAACTTAGGGCCACTCTCGTCTTCATGATAGACAGCCCTAAAGATGGCTTACAATGTAAGCCGAAACGTTCGCAGATAATCTTTTAATAAAATACACCTCTTTTTAAATTTGTATTTTTTTGGATCTACCTTGACCGAACCCCAACTAAAATCATCTAATAATTCTACGATATTAATTAATTGAAATGCATTTAATTAATCTTTGTTAAATTAATTTAAAGGTTAAACACGAATGAAGATTATTATTATCTATCTATATTTTAATACTGAAAAGAGAATAGTCATTTATGACATTGTAATCTTAAAACACATATAATTATATATCAGTATATTTTTTTTGGAGGGGTTCGGTCAAGGTAGATCGAAAAAATACAATATAAAAAAATATGTATTTTTTTAATTATCTGTCAATGCTTAGTCTTACATTCTAAACCATCTTCAGGGCTATTATGAAGACGATAATTTCATGATTGAGTTGATAGAGTCAAAAAACTCTCCATTGGAACTTAAAATTATTTACTTTTAATTGCCAGTAAAACCAGGATTTGAACTACAAGATATATACAGTAAACCGTGGGATCAAGTTCTCTTACATAGACAAAACAAACAACTTCATATGAGTAGGATTGATGGTGATTGGTAGAACTTCTTCAAAATCTATTCATGACAAGCGCGTGAATTGCGTAGCTTGTAGATGAAAATCTGCTAAAATCAAAGTGATTTATTGGGGGCGAAAACCATTAAGGAAGTATTTATTTTCGATCAATGTAACACTAGAGAAATCTATATCAGCTTTTATTATTCATTTTAATTAGGTTTACTTATTAAATTAAATGACGCTATAAATTAAGGATAAATTATAATTCTGGGGGTCATTTAAAAGCAATAAACTAAAATAGTTATAAATTTCTAAATAAAACTTTCTAACGAAGCAGTAAGGGTTAATAATAATAAGTTCCTTTTCTTTTTATTTCAAATAATAAACAATCTAAAGGGTTATTGTCACTACTAATGAATATAGAACTATCATACTTTCTATTATCCGTCTTCATTGGTTTCTGCAAACCATCTTCTGTTGCCGACCAACCCACAGAATACAAACGCAGTTGAATACAGACAGTGACAGTGAACACATGTATTCGGCCACGAGGNTATTATATTTAATTTAAATTAGAATCTACTAGTATACTTTCATTAAGCTTAAAGAATATTATATATAGACCGAAAAATATTTCATTATTAAGAATTTCTATAACATACAGTAAACAATTCAGTATATATTACCTATCTAATACTTTTCATTTATTACTTATTTTCAAAGTACTTCTTGACAGAATAATGAAAAAAAGTATAGCAACATTTATCTTTATTAAAAGTATTTAAATGAAGAGTTTAACTAGAAAGTAATAGAGGTCTTTACCCCATAATTGAGACTAATTTTCTTATTTATAACCCCTTAGTTTTTAGACGCAGCTTCCCTCCCCATCCCACTTCTTCCCACGGGGTGTTAAATGTTTAACGACATAAATTTAACCTTTAATGATTGGTAAGAGACAAAAAAAAAACTTTCCTGGGGAAAAAATATTGATTTACCCCCGCTAATATTGAAGCAAGCATGTTCACTTCCCGCTTTCACGACATTGGAATAGGCAGTTTTAAATTGTAGTGTAACATAAGTATGCTTCAGCTTGTAAAAAAGTCTGTAATGTGGAGTAAGGGTTGGTAAGCGAATTTCTTCCGGCATGTTTTAAAGTGACCAGTTGAATTTGGTATTTTATTTGCATTATTATTCACTGAAATCTATCTAACCGATATGAAAGTGCTAAGAACTTCTGCATGCATAATGAAATTTATTCAAGAAAATTATATGCTGAGAAAAAAAGTGATAGAAAATGGATATGAATCACAATCCTGTGTGTTGACAATTTCCTCAAACGCACCTTCCAATAATGTCCATACATGTACAGCTTCTTCTTCCGGGTTGGACCGTGTCAAGTTGTCGAGCTTTCGCACATCTTGTGATGGCTTCTTCAGGGCTGAATGGAAGAATGATGTATCCTTCTCCATTCAGCCCTGAAGAAACTGTACATACATCTGACGACCGTGGAGGCCTACGTGAACAATGTCCATATTGTGAATAATTATCTAACTGATTTTTTATTTATATTATAAAACTAAAAAAAACAAAAACAAATCGGAATTTCCAGAAGTAGCATTGAAAGAGGAATGTGTGTGTTTGAATGTTACCATATTTACGATTGAATGACACATCTAGATAATTGATAATAAATAAATTCGATGAATATGATGGTGTGTGATACTTTTTCCGAAGAGAAAATGAGATAAAAACTTTTATATTCTAAAAACAGAGTTTTCCGGCTCGTGTGTTAAGGAGTTTAATATATTTAATAAGAAAAAGAAAATAAACTTAATTTTAGGAAGATAAAATACTAATAATAAATTTAAAAAACACTCTCTCACAAAAGTAATTGAAATATCTGAAACGCCTATAAAAATATTAAATATAAAAAGCATATGGTTATAGGTCCATCATATACTGGTTTGTATAATTGTCCACAATATAGGGAAGAAAATTCGTTAATAATAGCTGTATTGAGAGTGGTGTCATTGGTCATTACATTCTCTCCTCATGTAATTGATATTGAATGTCATTTTTTTTTTTTAAATTCTATGTGGTGATGAAATTACAAAGTGTTTTAATTTAACTGAATGTAATAAATAAATAAAAGTTTAATAAAAAAAAATAGCTGTATGGGAAAAAATTTATAGGTCATTATGGAAAAAGTATTACTAATTCCCTAAGATATTTGCCAATAGTACATATTAAGGCGCATATTCTACAAGGCTTCCTTGTTCCCCACATTTTAAAATAAATATTGTTTTAGGTTAATAAATTTTATTATT
>KZ807497.1:387605-408114 GCA_000696205.2 Oncopeltus fasciatus | reverse complement strand
ATAGTGCACTCTTATATAAATATGTATGTATAGATTATTTTTGAGAACTTGGGGAAGCTCTAATGAGAGGACCAGAGGAAGGGGCCACATGAAGGTGGTCATTTGCTCCCATATAACACATCATCACACATCACTTATAAGAGGAAATTCTGCTTCTAGGAAAACCAGAATCATCTGGAGAGGTCTATGCGTCTATGCAGGTATAAAAGCAGCTGACTAGCAGCTCTCCAGTTAGTGTCAGATACTAGTATGACATCGAGCGCCTCGGAGCATCATGTTGGTCATGGCCCTAGCAATGCTTGTGGCAGTTCAATATTGAGTAACAGTAACTAATGAGTTGAGATCTCATGTAGACAATTTAGCAAGTTGATCTAGGTTCTTCGTAAATAAGCACTTCCCTTTTAGTTGTATATTTTGTAATTAGCTGTAAGTAATTCATTGTAGTTTTTATTTATTTCTTAATAGGTAGGGCAGTAGTTTAATTTTTACCAGTATATTCAATTTTTTCTGTATGTTTGTGTGTGCGTACGTTCGTGTGTATGTGTGTGTTATTTGTAGGCATAATTATTTATCTGTAGTTTTAATTGTTAATTGTTTAGACATTTAGAGTAAATATTATTTATTATTTAAGATTAATTTATTTCGGAGTTAAATTTCTATTGACACGTTATTATACTAATACCTTTAATGAAAGGAGCAAAACGGTATTAACACAACAAAAATGGTAGTATGATCACTTAAGAAAATATACAATCAAGCAAATTCCTCAAGTCTTTAGCCCTCACTTATGGTAAGAAATGCTATGAAATACTACTTATTTGATCATATGCACCGTAAAGGACTATATAAAAGTTAAGCTCTCTAAGCTGGTTGCTTCGTGGCCGGAGAACCGAATATGGGTAAGGGGAGCTTAATCCTACAGGTTGCGTTTTTTAAATATCTTCCTTTTATGTAAAAATGTTAAGAACCCTAATTTTTAGAATTATTTTCATATTTTAAACGATACATATTAAATCTGTCCTAAAAATTGTGTTGTTAATGATTTTCCATATACAAATTTTTCCTTACCTCTCTCTTTTTAAGAATAAAGTAGTGGGAATCATTTTCAACCGATTCGTACTCTTCCATAGTACGCTCCCATTTCATTCTAATCCATATGCCCAATCCCTGTCGTTGCTTTCCAATCCTCACAATCCACTCCGACGGCCAAAGAAGGTCTCGCGAACCCTTGGCCCTTGATGCCTAAATTAATTGAGAGTGGGGTCAATGCAAAGTGACATTTCGTTAATTTATTTATTTTTTGCATAATATTCCTATGGTCCCATATAGATTTTAGTTCATGAACTGATTCTGATTCAAAAGGTTTGTCAACAAGTAAATTTTATTGAATTATAAGTTAGGATTGAGTTTTTTCTATCATTTGTAATATNTATATATTGGGCGGGATTTAAACCAGTGTCAAAATTGGGAGACCCGAACGCCCCAAGAGAGAATTCTTGATTTTTAAAATAATTATTTGGTATCTTTCTAGTACAATTTACCTTCTTAACTATTATAACTATTTATAACTAATACAAATATTATTCCTGTAAATGGCTTCTCTTTCCTAACTATTAAATAACATTTGGGATAAAATAATGCTGTGATTTGATTTTTAATTTTATTTTTTATAATTACATTTCATTATAGTCGTTCATACTAAAAAATGGAAATAGAAATGATTGATATAAATACCATATTCTTTATTTTCTACATACTTTATTATTTTTATTACAAAGTAAACAATTCTTCATGCATATTGGAAATCATATGAAATTAAACTGACCACAAATTTAAAAGATGAATGGTATACTACGTTGTTGTAGACGATTACAACGTTAACTTGTTTACAATTACTAGACCAATTATTTATAAGATATGATAAGAGAATGTATTTTTCTTCTCGTATTGATAATACGCCTGGGGGAGATATTGATAGTACTAAGCGGTTCTTTTGAAGATATTAGCTCGTATTCTCGTGTCTCCATGAGCGATAGGACACACTTATGTTCTGGATCTGTAATCAGCCACAGTGCACCAAGTGTTCACCACTATAAACTTAGGGTGGAGCCAATTGGCTTCAGCAAACTGTTACAAATCCCCCTTCACTTTATGAATGTATTATGTATGTGTATATGTATGTATGTATGTATATATATATATATCCCTTGGATTTAAAAAAGTNGAATCGTGAGTCTCGACTGTGGAGATATATATATATGACATTTAATAACATTTAGTTTATCATTAAGTAAGGTGCATGAAAAGATAATTTGTACTTCTTTTTTTTAAATGAGTTACAGCCTGATAGCTATTAACGCCCGAAACTTATAACTTTAATGAACTGTAAACTGGCTTTCTTTTTTACTTAAGTTTATCCAGACTATATCTGTTATATAGAATTAAGAATAAATTTTAATTTATATAGAGATGGGCTTGAACAAGAATCGGTAAAAATGTTTTATTTACGAACTCACTGACAAAATGAAGGAAGAAAACATACGAGGAAAAATTTTTTTTTTTTTTAAATATTGAAATCGAGTTTTTTCTAATGAATTTATTTATTTAATAAATAACTTTATTTCTTATATATCACAGAAAACATCGATAAACCAATTATTGATCAAAGCCAATTGAAAGGTTTATAACCTATATGTATCTACGTCACTGTACCAAGATTTTATAAGAAGGCATGCAATTGCACGTTGGAAGTGGTAAGTTGTGAATAGCTGGTGAATATATCAAAACACTGAACTGAGCAGCCATTCTAAACAGACATTTAAAAAAACTTTCTAATTGTTGTACAACAACTTGTTTACAACAAGTAAATAAATACTCATATATAAGAGTTTCATTCATGTAATGCCTGTAATATTAAACGAAATGATTGAAAATATTTAAATAGGCGAAAAAATTATTTGCAGACTAAAACATAAACTTTAATTTTTGAGTCCTTTTTTTCAAAACAAATAACCATAAGCCACTTTATTTATTAACAGGAATTGTGATACCTTTGACTAACGGTTTTAATATTTAAATTTCACAAAGTTCCTAATAAGTATTTTATTTATTACAGACGAATATTTAAAAAAAATGTACTTAGGTTTAATTTCATATTTAAAAAAAAAATATGAAATTATCAAAAATTATTCATGTATATTAAATATGACAATGGAACATGAAAATATTTAAAAATTAAAAAAAAAGTATTTTAGAAAAGCAGGAATGTTTTCAGGACAGAGCGAGCGTTATTTCCGAAGGAGGGTTTTTTGATCGCAGGTATTATTATTAGATGATTTTTGTTGGGGATCGGTTAGGTAGATCCAAAAAAATACAAAAAAAAAAAAAAAAAAAAAAAAAAAAAAAAAAAAAAAAAAAAAAAAAAAAAAAAAAAAAAAAAAAAAAAAAAAAAAAAAAAAAAAAAAAAAAAAAAANACGAACTTACAAAATTAACAAATGGAGAGTTTTCTGACCGTAAATATTATTATTAGATGATTTTTGTTGGGGTTCGGTCAAGGAGGCAAAAAAAAAAAAACAAATTTAAGAAAAAAAAAGTGTATTAAAAAAAAAAAAATTATCTGCCGACGTCATGGAAATGTTAACACATGATAGTCCCCTGATGGACAGGACGTCCCCTTTCGTCTTCATGGTAGCCCTGAAGATGGATTACAAAGTAAGCCGAAACGTCGGCAGATAATATTTTTTTTAAAAAGAGAGTTTGTTGACCGTAGATATTATTCTAAGATAATTTTTTTTAAATTCACTTTTTTAAAAATTTGTATTTTTTTGGATCTACCTTGACCGAACCCCAACAAAAATCTTCTAATATTTATTTACGACATTCAAATTTTATCTAAAAAAAAAAAAAAAAGTTTTTCTTTTAAGGCATCCAATGATATGTGCACTACTGGGAAATGACACAGTGAACCTACTTGACTAAGCACTTGATCCCGAATCCCAACATTTGTCGAGACTTGGTTTTTTTTTTCTTTCTCGGCGACGAATGATTACAAGGCTTTTTTTTTTCTTTCTGTTAAAGGCATGGCAACCACTGAGGGTCATTATTGCCTTAAATACTATTGCCTATCATCGTTGTAGAATTTATTGTTATGCAAGATAGATATTTCTTTTTTTTTTTTTTCAAATTTTAATTAAAAGTTAAGAAATACTGATACTAAAACCAGTAGAGGTGTGAATGGCATATATTCTCACCTGCGCATATAACGTTTAGTTATTATTATTTCTGGTTTTGATTAAGTTGGATCGGAGGAGGTATAATAATTTTCTAATTAGTTTGAAGTGAGAATAAACCTTGTTAAATTCCCTTCGATATTCCCTAAAATCAAAACTATAATAAGCAAAATTCTCAGTTTTCTCTAATTAATGATAACTTATGGACATGCAGAGAGACAGACATCGATAATCAAGTATAATCGACACACATATCGATAGGAATCCATCATGAATGGCTCTCTTCCACGTCCTAATGGCGAGCGCTTTTGGCATGAATCCGACATCTTTGGGCCGTGTTATCTCTGCTTCTCAAATATATCGTCAGTCCAAATGGAACTTATAGCAATAAGAGTAAACTGGAGACTCCCCAACGAGTCGGTAAATGATTGTGGTGTCGAGAGAGAAGATCCCCTTCCACCCCTGAAGCTACCCTTCTCTGACACTAACACAATATAAGCTCTTCTCCAATATTGTTTCCTTCGAGGTGAGAGGGGGTGTGATAATATTGACAGAAATATTACCTCCCATATCCCACGTGACCCACTTACTCTCCTCACCGACTTATAATTTTTTTTTTTAACTGGGATTCGAACCATCNTATATATATTTATTTATTTATTTAATTATTTATTTATTTATTTATTTATTTAGATTTCTTGAATGCTCTACGCTTTTTATAATGGTATTTGGACCTTAGGTCTTGTTGCATGGAATAATTGTAATTCATTCCTTATATTAGCACCCATAGAGTGGACCATGCTTCCAAAATTTAAAGCAATCGCCAAGATTTCGTTGTGAAAATTTTAAATTTTTCGAATATAGAACCAATTAAAATAGAAATTTTATCAACACATTTTTAATTGGAAAATACAATAATATAAACTACACTGGTTCCCCATTGCGAAATATCCATTATAAATACTGATTTTAACCATTGTATATATTTTAAATGTTTAGAGAAAATCATTCCTAGCTTATCTGGGGTTTAGTGGTATTTATATTTGGTTTATTTAATAGTGAGTAGTGCTTCAACACCCCTTCCCTCACAATTTAGCAAAAGTACTAATTACTTAGGGTTTTAAAAGTTTATATTGATAGTTTAATAGAACTTTGTGAAATGTATAAACATTGGTAATCTCCACTACCAAATTCATTTTATGAATAGTTTTTTCCTTGAGGAGTTGTAAACAGACACAACATGAGAATTATTAGTAGATGTTTTTTGTTAGGGTTCGGTCAAGGTTGATTAAAAAAATACAATTTTAAATATTGTTTTTTTAAATTATCTGCCGGCATTTCGGCTTACAGCCATCTTTAGGGCTATTATGAAGGTGTGAGTGGTCGAGGGGTCACCTAGATCATATATTCATGGCTGAGATGTAGGGTTTGGAAATTAGGAGGAACTCAGTTACCCATGAACATCATGAGAACTAAAAATTGAAAAAAAAAATTCTCATGTTGTTCATTGGTAAGTCTGTTTTAATCTATGCTTCTTATTTTGCGGATTTTAGGGAAATTAGGACTTTCTATCAGTTAGCTAGCTTGTCAAGGGGAAACAGGAATTTGGTGAGGAATATTGACCCCATACTGGTTGGTTGGTCATTTTAGTAAAATGTCAGATCCAAGTATTCTGTCCAGTGCTCTTAATTTTATGGGCCTTTTTACACTGATGAGCTATTCTATGCCATTAGAACTCCAAGTTTACGATGTCGGAACTAAGGCAGATAATTTAAAAAATAGACATTTTTTTTAAATTGTATTTTTTGGATTTACCTTGAACGAACCCCAACAAAAAAACATCTAATAAAAATTGATAGGTGATATTTTTATGTGAATTTTTTTTCTCACTATTTTCTGGATGTTAATATGATATTTCAGCGTGGGGTTACAAAAAGGAACATTACAGCAGAATATCAAGTAAGATTGAGGAAAAAATTATTAAAAATAATTAAAACATTCAACTATTGATAACATTCGTCGTTTAATCTCCACCATTAAGCTAATGACTTAAAAAAAAAAAAACAGGTTCATGCCTTTCCTATCGAATTATGATTTCCTGCTTTCCGGGTCGGTGCGTTTCCATTTACGCTACCGAGACAAGTCTTATAAGTTATTAAATTCCCCAGCCGGAAAGCAGGTGATCCAAGTTCGAGTCCTGGCTGGGACAGTTAGATTTTTTATTCTGTTCCCTTGCACTAAAAATTGTTAAAATTTACTTGGAATTAAATACCACTAAAAAATAATATTTATAATATAATAAATATTTTATTTGGTTGTGGTTTTTTATCCCACGTAAATTTTAAACAATTAATGAGAGGGAATAGAATAAAAAATCTAACTGTCCCAGCCAGGAATCGAACCTGGATCTCCTGCTATCCGGGCCGGTGCACTTACCAGTTATGCTACCAGGACGCGCTAGATATCTCATTAAATTCCCTCTACACTAGCGAGAGCCTAACTTACGAGAAAGACGAGAACTTCGTCTTAAACTCGAAGGAGCTGACATTGTCAAACTATTTGTCGACTCTCATCATTTACTTTATTTAATTTTTCTTTATAAATATTTTATTTGGTTGTGGTTTAGCACCCAGGCCCGGATAGCAGGAGATCCAGGTTCGATTCCTGGCGAGGACAGATAGTTTTTTTTATTCTGTTCCCTCTCATTAATTGTTTATAATATAATACTTTTTTTTAAATAATGATTTTCGTTTGGTCTTTAATCCCACTCTAAATTTTAAAGAAATGCAAGAGAGTATTTAACCTGGGATGAAATACCACAATTAAAATCATTATTTAAAAAATAAATATAGGAAAAAACGAGATTCTAACAAATGGCTGACAATGTTAGCTTATTCGTCTTACTCGGGGGTTTAGACGCAGAGTAAATTGCGAGGACTAGAAGAGATTATTTAGCTAGCCTCGGCTGTGTAGTGGCCATTTTACTTTCCCAGAAAGCAGGAAACCCGGGTTCGAGTCCCGAGCATTTCTTGTATCCTAATATAAAACTTTTTTGCCAACCGATCTAACGAAGGGAAACAGAGGTTAGGTGTAGTAGGAATAGGAATAGTTACTTTCATAACCATGAAGGATTGGGTCTGACCCAAGAACTCTCATTCGCCCGTCACTTAAAAGAAAGACTCTTCAAGGATAAGCGGGGATTGTGCATGGCGTGGGCGGGCTAGTCCTCAGAAATGACATTCCTATTATCACATCTTTGCTGCATTGTATCACATGGATGTGGGGTTTGATTTTTATAAAGTATTTAAAAAAAAAAACTTTTATTAAAAAGTATTTAATCTTTTAGGCAATGCCCTCGATTATTTATACATAGTGGGGACCAGTGTATAACTTTTTTATTTATTTTTAATTTGAAATTATTTTTTAAGTATACCTTAAAAACTGTCAATTTTTACTTTAAAGGGGTAACGTTAAATACTACTTAATTTATAAATCCCTCAAATAAGATTTGAAAGAGAGCAGTTATCTCATTAATTACAATCTTAACTGCAATAAGTGTTATATGAAGCAAGAGGGGTGGTCTCTGAATTATAACAATCCATGATTTATAGGTCATAGGCATTATTTGAAGTAATGTTAATTTACAGATTTTATCACTAATATATATATATATCATCATATCTCCAACTCCCACACATGCGTTGGGGAAAGCCGCACGAGTACTCTTCCTGGTCGTACGGCACTAAGCTGTCCGCTGACAGGCGGTCGAATGCCTTGATGATGTTGGCGCCATGTCGGGGAATTAGTATGCCTACCAGGAGGTCCGTGACGTTCAATGGCACGCAACGAATAAGGCAGTCCAACTAACGCGGTGGACAGTTCCAAGTCCACTGTAACATTATTGATTCTTGATTAAAGCCGCGTCAAGNGAATATATATATATATAAATTAAATTGCCCTAGTATTTTATTTTTTATTAAAACCTAGTGTAATGTATAAACATTAGCTGACTCTATAGTCCTCTTCACTTGAAACAGAAATTGAAATTAGATTGATATGGTTCAAACGAAAAAGTCGAAACAATTTCTGTTTTGTACAAAATGGACAGATTACTCAGCTATTAAAATTTTTAATTGTTTTGTTAGTATTAGATGATTTTTAGTTGGGGTTCGGTTAAGGTAAATCCAAAAAAAAATACAAATTTAAAAAAAGTGTATTTTTTTAAAAGATTATCTGCCAACGTTTCGGCTTATATTGTAAGCCATCTTAAGGGCTGCTTATCATGAAGACGAGAGAGGACGTCCAGTGTTCAGTCATGGAAATGTGAACTTAGGGACAGGACGTCCTCTCTCATCTTCATGATAGCCCTGAAGATGGCTTACAATGTAAGCCGAAACGTTGGCAGATAATCTTTAAAAAAATACATTTTTTTTTTAAATTTGTATTTATTTCGACCTACCTTAACCAAACCCTAACTAAAATCATCTAATAATAATATCAATGGTCAAAAAAACTCTCCATTTGAATGTATTTGTTAGTTGTTCTGTTAGAGGTTACTAAATATAAATTTTAGAATGGAATATACTTTAGTTCCTTCAGGGGTTGTTAATAAACGTTATATAATTAGTTATTGAATAATTTAAAAAAAAATTGTTTTGCAGTATTAGCTGGAAACATAAACATTCTGCGTGACTCCAAATACTCATTGTACCCTCACTTAACCATTTTTATTCTTATAAATTTAGGACATATAATAGCAGCAGACAGAGTATGGAATGAGGCAAGTTTCATGTTATTATTGTTTCCTTGAACTAAGTAAGGGTCAAAACTCCGTTTGCTATTAGGACCAGGAGTTAATATGGACGCCCCAACTCCATCGGCAAGTCCGGCTTAAGCTCGTTCACGATTGATCCTCGACCTACTGTTCGCAGAGTTCGAGTCCCTGACCACACGCTACGTGATAACTGGACTTTATGTTAGTGGCCGTGAGGAGGAGGTCAATCTATGGTTAGAGCGACGAGAGTGTTCAATTGTGAGGAGTCGAGTTCGTTGGAGTCAGAGAAGTGACCTAAATGAGTTGAAAGAGTCCAGAGGACTTAACTTTCGAAGGTTCGATACTCTCCTCTTCATGACAAGTTCTACTCAGAACTGCGTAGTCTCCTAAAGTTATGCTCCTAAAGGAGACAGATCAGTTATCTGTATTTAAAATCTTCCCATCAAGTAGTGTCTCCATTTACTAATGACGACTCAATATGGCAAAGTTCTCTTTATTCATGGAAAAGTATCTTTGCTTTAATGTCCTAGGAGTCCTTAGAGAAATTGCAGCAGGACTTTTATTATATATAGTAGCGATTGCATCCTCTGAATCGTGAGTCTCGACTGTGGAGGTAGCCTCAGTGTCTGGATGGAACCATTGTCCTTTGTATACTGGAATTGGAAGCGAAAAAACTGGTGTCAGCTTCAGGGTTGAATGACAACTTACTTTAGAAGGGAACCATCAGAAAATCGAGAAATAAATTTGAAAAGTGTGGCAAAATTCCCTGTGCTCCAAGGGACTACATATCTTTTGGGGCAGGCAGCTTCAATATATTGGGATCAGATTTACAAGCTACAGTTACCGATAAAATTACCGAGAAAATGGATCTTTAAATTTGTCAAATTTAAACCGTGTATTACGTCATATCTTTGATAAAAATCTTTAAAATTAAATTGTGTTCTTTGTCGTTCTTATCTCCAGTCGTAATTCCATCCAAATAGTCTTCGTCACAAGTTTTTCTTGATAGATCATCTCGTTAATTTGCCCCTAGAATGAGGCGACACCGCTGGACACACCTAATGGAAACCGCAAGAGCTTTCTCTCCGTCTCAAATGTTGCATTGTACCAATATCTATCTGAGAGTATGCGCTTATCAGATCAACCATCCCATGCATCTAACAGCTGGCGAATTTAGGCGGGAAAAGAGCGTCTTATAAAGCATATATGTTTAGTAGTCTACGTTCAAGTACATTTTGGGATTATTTTTCAGAAATGATACAGACAGTGAGATGCTTCCTCACTTATGCTATGCTTTCTTTGCAGTAAACGTTCGACTATTTGCTTAATAAGCTGAGGATGTGCTTAGGAGTGGGGATGACGGCTTGTTATTCTAGAAAGAAGGAAAGGATCAGGTTTATTAGCTACGGCAAGAGCACAGATATCCGTCCTACCGAGTGGCTCCAAATTTAGTTCCACACTGGGGTATGACTACTGGAGAATATCGCATTCACATTGTGATGATACTTTCTAGTATGTTTTCGCCATTGAAACATAATGCTGTAAGGGTTGTTAAGGTTTAATTTAGAAGAGAAAAGATTCTAGTGAAACTAAGTTAACTGCCAATGTCAACGAGGGTTATAAAGAAGTCTTTAACCCTTTAACTTCTGGCTGACTGACTGCCTTCGATCGGCACGAAGCCAAGCTTGCCGTGTAGGTCTCGATGGTCTCCTGTCCCAGTCCTGTCGTCTCAGTAGTTGCGGGAAGTCTTCCAAGGGGAAACGTCTTTTGAAGGAAAAGTTGACTGAGCTAGTCGGCGGCTGGCTCTGAGCTATCTCTAGAGCATTTGCCTGTGTCAACGCTGTATTTCTTTCTGACATTGGGGTTTTCTATCAGTATTCGAATCTTACAGATCAGCGATGAATAAATCTCTTGTGGATAGTCTCGTTTCATAACGCGCCCTTTATTGCCTTGTAATTACATATTTATCTGAGCAATTGCATTTATTCTAAGTACTTAGATATTGTTACCCCATAAAGCTGATTTCTAGTAGCTAAATGAAGTAATGTGTAAATACTTCAATAATATATTTTTTTAAATATTCTTTAAAATTGTTATAATATCAGTAAATGATCAGAATTCCCTACCATTAAGAGAAAATAATAAATAAGCGAACCCTATCCTATTATTTTGCCTGTGAAGGTATGAATTTATAATATTCAGTTAATTATTGAATAAATGCATCAATAATTAGACCTTAAGGAAGGTTTTACCATATTGAACTAAAGAACAATAATATTGATGTCACTAACATAATAGTATCCTGATACTATTTTATTTGATTCAGAAAAACCCATGATATGCACATTTAAAAATAGCCGAATTGATTAGAGTTAATAAATATTGACNTGGATTCTGACTTCTTCTTCAACAGTTTGCTACGTAGATCACTGGCTCCTTCACGAGCAGTAACTTCATCACTGTCAGAACTTCTATTAGTTTTAGTCTCATTCCTACAACATAAATACCAACCAAAATTTGTTAGCAAAAATTTAATTTTAATAAAAATCCATTTTACTTTATAATTGTAGCTCAGAAGCAAGCTTCCCTTCCCTTTTACTTCACTAGTGACCCAATGAAAAATATTTTGTCATCGCGAACCCTCTTGAAAATATTTTGGCGATCGGAAGGGTAGGTCAGTGGGATCGGATAAATCACCTTGATAAATTCGTTTTTCTAAAGTAATTTTTTAAAAAGATAAATTAGTTTTTTTTCAAACAAGATTTTTTCCCTTTTCAAATATTTGGAGGGGACCCTCTTAACACACATACAAAAAAAAAATTAAAAAAATTGGGCGGTCAATAGCGTTGCGTATCTTAAGAACTTTACAAAATACTGTTGTTTAAACAAATTGAAGATTATAATTGTTTCCTTTGCCAAGATCCATAGGGGGGAGCGACCCTCCGGTTTGTACTCGTTTTAAGTCCACTTTAGTCTAAAGCTTTCATAGAAACGCATAAGCGAGTTCAGATTCTATTACACTGGTAATGCAGTTGAAGTGCATCACCGCTACCAAATTGCATCACCCAAACTCAACTAGCCAATGCACTTTAGCTGATCTTGAAGCTTTCAGCTGATATAAGTTGAAGGTATTTGCTTGTAATGAAATCAATACGTAACATCAAACATGAAAATGTGTGTGTGTGTGTGTGTGTCTCTGTGTGCGTACATTTGTGCTCATTAGTGTGAATCATGTATTATGGAATTTCTGTAAAATAGTACGTTAACTATCATACGTTTTAGGAAAATAACTTTCTTTTTTAACACATTATATTCTATAATAAACTTATACATTTCAATATGAATTAACTTACCAAATGATAAAAAAATTTATTTTATTTTATTTTATTTTTTTAATGGATAGATTAAGAGAATTGAGGGAAAACGCAATGAAGAAAGGTTTCTTTTGGCTCAATGTCCGAAGGAGACCTTTAAGACCTCGCTATTACGAATCGTAAAAAGTAACATTATAATAATCCCCGTAGTGTCAAAACGTGAAATGACGAAATTCACACTCCTTCATATTTTTCACATCCGCGTTAAAAACTATTTTCACAGCGTTAAACGGAAGGGAAAAAAACAAATAAATAAAAAAAAATACAAATCTAGCTTGAGGTAAACATGAGTGAGATGTTTTAGTATATGACTAAGATATGGTCTTATGTGTTATTTCTAGTTTATTATAGTGTAAGTAACATATACAAGATACATATAATTTAAAAAAAAAATTGTATAGTTAATATGATTAATTTATAAATTAGTAATGTGAATGACCTGCTGCTATAGTAGCAATATAAATAATAGTGTAATGAAGTGAGCTATAGTTTATAAGAAATGATTAAATATATACTAATTTTTTTTTAAATATGTAAATATAAAAATGTAAATATGTAAATATAATAATTTTAAGAATGTAAATATAATAAAACAATGTAGCAGGAACTAGAAATAGTGGCAATCATAAGTAAAAAGTAAATTAGTTATACAACGTTTTAAAATAAATATATAAAGATCCAAACACAAAGCTGTTAGAAATAGTTACACTCCATTGATTTGTTACAACTTTCAAATAAAAACAGACATTAAATGTTTTTTATTTTATTTTTATTTAAAAACTATCAAAAGGGCGTAATAGCCGCAATGTTTACCCCCCAAAATAAAATGTCTTTCCAATCCAGAGGGGAAGATGGCCGTCCCAATGTATGTATATGTAACCGCACTGCTGCAATGTCCCTGGCTCAGGTATCCTCCAGGTGCAATACCACGATCAGCACATTTGTCGGGTGTGTGTGAAGAGGATGTGTGCGACCTCCCGAATTCCGAATCAATGTGGAGAGCTAGCAGACTTAACAGTAGCAACGGCACAAGAGTAACCTTGTGGAGTCCATCGTAAAACCCCAGTAGGCACAGGCGGACTGACTCAATTGAGAGCTAATCCAGATGAGATGTTGAGAACGCGATGACGTAAGGTTCGCAAAAGTAACATAGCAAATATATATATATAACAGAGGCACATCAATCATTTTATGACGTAAGAGGTAATCACTTTGGAGGGGAATTTGTTGACCGTCCAGTTTTATGAGGAGAGAATTATCAGGAATTCGGTCTTGGTTGCTGAAGAATTCAAAACTTTTTTATAATAATTTAAAAACTATTTGCCCCGATGAAGACCTGAAATTTAGGCTGAAACGTTGGCTCAAATAAAAGCTTTTTCGGTTACAAATCTGTTTTTAAATCTTCAGCTACCAAGACCGAATCTCGGACAATCCTCTCTTCATTGGAAGACAGAGTCTATATTTTCCGGCTTCGCTCTACTTTAGCTTTGGAAGATGAGAATAATTGCTATTAAACTTCTTTTGAAGATATATTAGCTGCATCCATGTCGATTATCATTTTCATCTCAAGATCTTCTTCCCTGCTAACAGATTTTGTTGATTTTGCTATCCACAAGCTGGAGTGGTTGGGTAGCGCCTGTCAATGTTATTATTCGAGAAGAAGGAGATTGAATCAAGTGACCCTGGAGCTGTTTCCATGGAGGACCCCGCGGGGCGAGGACATCGTATCCCTTTTATCGGGCTACAGAGAATTAAATAACCCCATGGCTTGGGACAATCGATCCATTCCATACTCCTTCAGCTCCACGAAACATTCTTACTCCATTCCCATTATGGATTCTAATAGGCTTATTTTAGATACGGTCGGAAATATGAAAATTCTGAGCTTTTTAGTAATCCCACAAGGAAATAAAGTCTCTCTTGTTGAGAGAAGATTTGTTATTTTCGCCTTTCTATCAAGAGAATTTGATAAAATATCGAACAAAGATTGCGTCAGACAGTTATCGAAAGTGTGTAAAATAGCTGTAGATATGAAATAGAGATAAGGTGAATGATTCAAGGAAGACAAATAGGATTGGGATTGTAGGAAGAGATTAGAGGAATTAATCATCTGTTGCTGGGAAGAACTGTTGCAGAGCTTGGCTGCCCGCCATGTCTACGACTTGCTAACACCCCCTTCCCCATGATCATCTATAACTACCCCTAACGAGCTCTAGTATGTCAAATCCTACTTCTTACAATCAGAATGAATTTACTACAAAATAATAACTTTAATTATTTAAAATGTAGAGACAATTCTCTATGCAACAATATGGCTTATTTATTGTTATTCCAAGGTTAAAATTTATTTAAAATGATGTTGTGGGTGCATTTGTGTTTACAGAAATAATTTAGCTCAACCCTCAAAGAAAAGTGAAACAACTCAGAATTTTATTATATTATATAGGGTGCATTTCAGCTATAAAATGTCTTTCCTGACATCTTGGACATCTTATTTCCTAAAATGCTTACGCTAAAATAATTTGCACATTGACACTTTAGAGCAGTATTTCAAAGTGCAATCAGAGATCAAAGCTATGGATTTTTGTTGCTTATTTTCAATAAAAAAGTTACAAAAAAGTTTTTTAATCTCTCTCCAATATATTCAATATCTAGTTTTCATGCATTTTATATGGTCGATTACACAAAAATTTATATTTTCACTTATATATTCTTTGCTAAATGATGACTTATAGGCATGTTCCTATATTATTTTTGTATAATTTCCTTTTTCATATTCAGCCCTGATTAAGGCCTGATATTCAGTCGGAAACGTTGGATAAAATAAAACTTTTTTGGTTAGAAAATTAGTTTTTAATTCTTCAACCACCAAGACCAAATTCATGACAATTCTCAGTTCAAGAAAGGTTAATTTTCCTCTGTAAACTTAACATATAGAAATAAAAATAACACGGGAAGGGATCTGTTATACAGTTACAAATAAGTAGATTATTCTACAGATGCAATATTACAATAGTAGTACAACCAAAAGAATATGTCACGCAACCAGAAATCATTTAATCTCATCTACAATAATAATTTCCTCGAAAAAGAATATTGTAAAATGTAGGAGAAACAATTTTACATTAAATAAATAAATAGCATAGGCAGTTTCTGTCGGTTGAGAATTTTACGCTGCTTAAGAAGTCTTAGGAAAACATTCCGTTGCAGTTTTATTTATTTCATATTTATGCAAACATAGGCGTAAAATACGTTTTAATTTACTTCACAAATAGAATAGCTCTCTAATTGAAAGCTGTAATGATTAAAGAACTCTCCTTTGAAGTGTAGTCTTTGTCTTTGTCAGTTAAATGGTTCTCCATCTGTAGAGGAGAGAGAAAGAGAGAGAGAGAGAGAGTGAGAAAGAAGGCAGTCTATTTGTGGGGACTGTCGAGTGGGCGTGGTGCTCTCTAAGCCGGTTTGTAAGCACTTACAAATGGGAGTGGCGGGTCGTACCCTCCTGGCCTCGAGATGGATCTTGGCTAGTGCATCTCACCATCGACCAAGTCAAATATCCCCCGCCCCCCCCCCCCCATCGCCATTCTTCTTCCGGGACGACTCCTTTCCTGCGGGATATCTTCCTGGAGTACTCCTTCAGTTTATCTGTGAAATACAGATCGAATAGTCCTTAGATGATTTTAGTTAGGGTTCGGTCAAGGCAGATTCCAAAAACACAAATTTAAAAAAAAATGTATTCTTTAATAAAGGATTATCTGCCAACGTTTGGGCTTACATTGCAAGCCATCTTCATGATAGCACTGAAGATGGCTTGCAATGTAAGCCGAAACGTTGGCAGATAATCCTTTATTGAAGAATACTTTTTTTTTTTTAAATTTGTGTTTTTGGAATCTGCCTTGACCGAACCCCAACTAAAATCATCTAAGAATAATATCTACGGTCAACCAACTCTCCTTTTGAACAGATCGAATAGGTATTTCCTCCTCGGGGCAAAGCATAAGGCTCTTCTTGGTACTTTTACATTGATGACCTTATTATGTATGGGAATACCAAATCAAAATGTCTATATTAGAAAATTAATGAAAACAACCTGTGTATTGTAAATAGAGATTAAGGAGTTCTGCCATTGGGCAGCTTCTCCATCAAGTGAAGTACAGGCTAAGTTCTTTCTTTTTTTTAATATTTTTTATTTATTTATTTTTATNAGAGATTTTTTATTATTTATTTAATTATCTATTTTTTAGTTAGTAGTTTAGTTTGTTAGTAGATACAAATCATGTAGGAAGTAATTAATAATAAATTAAAAAAAAAAAATAAAACACAGGCTCAGAAGTTCTTACAATATGTTTTTGGTCCAAAAGAGGGTCTTTCGCCATAGTTATAACATCTCTAACTCCAATAATTATAATTGGATTTAATTTTTCAATTTGTTGGAATATTTATGAATTCATCGATTTGAGACTTTTCTCTCATCTTGAAAAATAATAGTCATGGCGTCTTTTAAGGCATTTAAATTCCCCAGGCCTTTTATATCATACTCATAATAATTATTTTCTGCATATGAAAGAATGTAATTTATAAGCCGAGATAAGATAAAATATTAATCAGCAGCTCTTGGCTTCGTAATGCGAATAACTAGTGTTTGTTATATTCACTTTACTCAACTTTCAGTACTCTTTAAATTTTTAAATTTTAAATTACTACTCTTGTTGTGCACTAATTTAATGAAAATAATAATTAAATGAATTGGGTCGTTTTTATATCACATATTACCAATAAAATGCCTCAATTTCAAAGAACTTTGTCATCTTTAGAAAAAATCATGAGTGTCTACATGCTACTACAGTGGTGCACGTATCACAAACCAATGACAAGCAACCATTTTGGCAACCATTTGGATCACATTTAATTAGATCCCCCTGCTGTTTGCTTGTGGATCAAGCAAGCATAGATGGCTTTTGGTCGGGTGTGGAGTACTTGAAGAGCTGTGCAAGAAACTCCTAAAAAGGACAGAGAAAATACAAACCTCCTTAAAATTTCAGTCATATCCCTTAAATTTGGGAGTAAAAAGGGATTTCTAGGGCTGTTTGCCGTATTTGCAAACAATACTTTAAAATTGCATGAGACTTTACCATAAATTTAGAAATGGATACAAAACAGATCATCATGTTCGAAACTCAATTACACTTTGAGTTTAGGGTTCTTATTCAGATGGGGACATAATTGCACTGAAGCCTGTAGCAAGAGATAACTCCGACTGAATTTCATTAAAATCTCCTCAGAAGTTCGAAAGTTAGGGTGATGCGAGGAAGGAGGAAGTTAGGTCGCTGAGGAAGGCGACGGCTTAGGGAACAGAATTAGAGATCGTCACAAATATAATATATAATATAATATAATTTATTAATATGAGGNTAATCAGGAAAATAAATCGAAATAATTAAATATTTAACATTACACATTTAAAATATATTATGTAAAAAAAAATCCACACAACTATAAAGAAATATATGGTCCATTACCATTACTATTACTATTACTACTATACTATTACTATATGGTCCATTATATATTCCGCTAATAGTGAGTTTTGGTCCCCTTTAATAATTTAATAATTATGATTAGGTAATTATGGTATCTGAAAGATTAATTGCTAAGTATATTTAACGAGAAGAAATATATACACATGTATTTTTAATTCTTCAACCACCAAGACCAAATTCATGACAATTCTCAGTTCAAGAAAGGTTAATTTTCCTCTGTAAACTTAACAATAGATTAAGAGAATTGAGGGAAAACGCAATGAAGAAAGGTTTCTTTTGGCTCAATGTCCGAAGGAGACCTTTAAGACCTCGCTATTACGAATCGTAAAAAGTAACATTATAATAATCCCCGTAGTGTCAAAACGTGAAATGACGAAATTCACACTCCTTCATATTTTTCACATCCGNTATATATATATATTTCAAGTATGCTAAAATTGATATATTTTCATGGCTCCAAAGCCATGCATAGATACCTGATTTCGAATGCATACAGGCCAAGCAATGAGAAAAAACAACAAAATTTTAAATCCATAATAATAAGTGTAGCGATGTGTAAACTGTGCTGACATTAATTAAATTTATTTTCCACTTTTCTCTATTCGAGACATAAGACGTCTCTATTTTTTAGTTTTTAGGAGTTTCAAGGGTAGCAGAATACAATTTACAGGCTATCTTCTCTGACTTCTTTATGAAGTTTGTTATATTTTTATTGTTAACATTAAAATGGTGTATTATTTATCTGATAACACCGTTTTAATTCGGCATAGGGAGTTTCGATTATTTAAATTTAAAATATTCTCCAACAGCTAGATATTCATTTTCTCTGACGAAATAAAGTGTAATCTGCTCCTAACCTATTATAATAATTATTCGATGGGTGATTTTTCCAGGTGTGAGCTAGTTGAACTAGACAGGGTTGAATGCAAAGTGACAAAATGAATAAATTTTCTTACTTGAAATTTTTTTCCTATACTTAATCAAAAAGTATACACTTCTTCTCAATTTAGGGCAATTTAAATTTAGGTTTCCAGTTTTATAATAGCCAAATGAGTCAAACTTTGGCACCCTTTGAAATTTGTGAAAGGGACATTTTTCGTCGTTTAAAAACTTTACTAAAATGGAAAACCAGAAGAAGTAATCAGGAGGACTGACGCATTCCAAAATAAACACATATCGATCAAAAGTTTCAAGTGTTGTGCACCAAATCTTATCAGCTGTACATCGTAGCTTTATCTCTGTGGAGCTGGGCTTGAAGGTCAACAGCGATAGTGTGAGAGGCCCCTCTTCCCAGGCTTTCTCACTGGACTATCTCTCATTCTGGAGAGCTCATAATCACTGGGAACAGCTGATTAGTGATTACGAGCTCTCATAGCGTCAGATTAATGGGCCTCTTCACTTCAGTAGGCCTGCTCTAGTGCAGCTTGAATTAACTCCAATCTTAATCATCAAGATATTTAACAATAAACTATAATTGATATTTCTCCCGCTCAAAATTAATTGTGTTTATGTTTATGCTTTTTACAAAAGTTTAAGATCATTAAATCATGTATTTTCCGTTTCTTCTTCCGGGTTGGACCGTGTCAAGTTTTTGACATTTGCCGAGCTTTCGCTCATTATGTGATGGCTTCTTCAAGGCTAAAAGGAGAATGAGAGTTGTAAAAGAGAGATTTAAAATTCAGCTGGTATATAATTACCATGTTTTATACAGCAAGTGGTGTATAATCCCGGCGCGGTCTGGTCCTTGGGCGAAGCCTGACTTCCCATTGGTTGATACTGTGTTCTGGCGGCTGGTCTCTGGAGTAGTCAGGTAGCTAGTAACTGATTGGTTGGATCCTCTAGTCGATTAGCACTGGTTTCCAGTTTAGATTTTTTAGATTTAGATCCACCTGGTGTATAAAACATGGTAATTATATACCACCTGAATTTTAAATCTCTCTTTTACAACTCTCATTCTCTTTTCAGCCTTGAAGAAGCCATCACATGATGTGCGAAAGCTCGGCAAATATCAAAAACTTGACACGGTCCAACCCGGAAGAAGAAACGGAAAATACATCTGACGACCGTCGATGCCTACATGAACATCCTTAAATCATGTTAAAAATGAAATAAATATAACCTATATTGTACTTTTTTCCACGTACCATAGTTATATCTAAAATTCCACTTATATTGGTAATACAATATACACTTCCTAAAAAATAAATTTAAGGAACCGATCTATGCAATAGGATTAGAAATAACCACCCTCCGTGAAAAGAAGAAAGAAGATACTCAGCAATTCTTATCTTCCTTATATATATATATATAATTCTAAGAGTTCAAGAAGATAAGATAAAGTAAAATATTTAAAGAAAAGAATACACATATTTCTCTTGTTTTTACTTGCAAATTTTAAGTCTTTTGTGGCCATTTTTCAAGATTTTATATAAATTGAACAAGATAATATTTAGGTTTAACAACAATTAATTAAAATTTGATTTACAACAATTTTAATATTATAATTATAATTTTTCGAAAACTGTCTGATTAGTTTGTTATTGGATAGACATTTTTTAATATAAAAACTTTTACTATATTATAAAACTTAATTT
>KZ807497.1:375705-387515 GCA_000696205.2 Oncopeltus fasciatus | reverse complement strand
TAAAACTTAATTTTTTAATTTAATAAAATCTTATTCATCAAGATTCATAACTTTCTTAAATTAATAACGATGCCGTAAAATTTTTTTTCTTCTCGCTTCAAAATTACCAAAGTTTACACTTTTAACAAAACTTTTAAATACCGAATTAATTACACATAAAAACAAAAGCTTCTTTTTCCATTTAGTCTACCAAATGTATATATTCCTAAAGTAATATAGCGATATATAGATATATAGTAAAGTTATTCATTTTAATTTATTATAATAATAAAATAGTCTATTATCTCTTGTAGAATAATCTAATGGCATCGAATCAAACAATTATTTCACAGCCTTTATTATTTGAAAACAATAATTTAAAAAAAAATTGAATTAACATTGATTGAACACTTAAATACGTTATCTACATTTTTTTTTTTAAATTCTTTTTATAACAAATTCACTTGTTATTTTATATATTTTCGACCAAATAGTTAATCAAAACGAAGCCAATAATGAAAACGAATTTCGATAATCGCTCATTGATCGAGGTAACATTCATAAGAAAAGGTAGGTGACAGAAATAACGAGTGTGTACACAAACTCGGTGTGCTTGTTCAGCCGGATTTATTCAGCGAATTGCTTACACGGATAGAACAATGCTTACTTTTTTAATTTTAGCGAATAACGAATCTATTTACTGATAATTCTACGATGTTTTCACTTCAGAGAGAGAAAACAGGTTAGAGAGACCTACATTGATAACAAAACGATAATTACGAAATGATCAACCGAAATTACTAATATTGAACCGCTTTGTGTAATTTTTCTAACGCTAAACTGGTAAAACATAATAGTAATTCTAATTTAAATCACCCCGTAAACTACTATAACATATTTGAATGCATCTAAAATAATGAATATTATCAATAATAATAATAAAGATATAATTATTATAATAATTCTCATACCTTCTATTCTCCGTCTTCAATGGTTTCTGAAAACCATCTCCCGTTGGCGAGCGCTTTCGGACACTGTCCATCTTCCGGCCGAATACATACGTTCACTGTCGCGGTCTGTATTCGACAGTGTCCGAAAGCGCTCGCCAACGGGAAATGGTTTGCAGAAACCAATGAAGACGGAGAATAGAAGGTATGAGAGTTCTATATTCATTGGTGGTAGAAATAATAATAACCCTTTAGAATATTTATTGTAATAATTGTTCATTATAAAATTCATGAACTCTCCGAAGACGTTCTGACGTTATCCTATAAAATTAAAATTAAAGCCCTTAAGGAATTCTAACGAGTATAACAATGTCGGACGTTCTTGCGGTAAATAACTGTTCTCCCATAGATGATTACTGAGCGACGAAATTTGATTTTACATTTGCTTATACTTGAGTGACGAATACTTTGTAAAGTATTTATATATATTATCTATTGATTATAGATTTTTTTATATTAACCTTTGTTTATTTGGAAGTAGTAAAGGGCCCCAGAATATGACTGATTAAGCCGGATTTACCATAATGCAGGGCATTCATTTTATTGTAGGGAAAAGTGCAATTGCGATACTCACGCCATTGATATGTGTCTGGTAATTTTTAGTTTCTGGTAAACACCATATTTTAAGCACGAATGAATGATCATAGTTATAAAAACCATCAACGATTAAGCTATAATTACAGGACTATTGGAGATGAGGACTATATTTTAAACAATTTATATCGCATATCACATCATTAGTGATGCAGTTTTATAATTACCAAAAATCAATAAGTGGCCGATTTAATATATATATATAATCAGCTGTACATCGTAGCTTTATCTCTGTGGAGCTGGGNTTTTTTTTAAAGGGTGATCTTCGCTTTACCCACATCCGTCTAAAAAGAACAAGAAATATAGAAAAAAAATAAGACGAATGCACGAGACCTTAACTACGTATTGTATTTGTATGAAACATCACATTTTACATAAATTAGCAAATTAAGAAGGGATGTTCTAATCTAAAGGGTTATTATTATTTCTACCACCAATGAATATAGAACTCTCATACCTTATATTCTCCGTCTTCATTGGTTTCTGTACATCATCTCCCGTTGGCGAGCGCTTTCGGACATTGTCCATCTTCTGGCCGAATACATACGTTCACTGTCACGGTCCGTATTCAACTGTCAATGTGTTGAATATGGACCGTGACAGTGAACGTATGTATTCGGCCAGAAGATGGACAGTGTCCGAAAGCGCTCGCCAACGGGAGATGATGTACAGAAACCAATGAAGACGGAGAATATAAGGTATGAGAGAAGGGATGTTCTCTTGAGAGATTAGTTGAATTTTTTTTTTTTTTTTTTTACATTTTCTCCGATTTTAAATATCCTATTAAACATAAACGTGTGTGTGTGTGTTTGTTAAAATTTTACAGGCCAAAGTTTTTAGTATTTTCTAATAAAATTCAGCATGCCACTTTTAAATACAAAACGAAAGACTAAGTTCGTTTTTGAGCATAAGCTGACAAAGGAGTGGGGGTTTACCCGATGTCGTGTTTAATGTTAAAAACGTTTTTTCAATGTAGAAGGCGTAATATTTAATTTGAAACTATGAAAATCAATGCAATTTATTTTTATTGATAAACAAAATGTTTGTTTAAGATTTATTTAGTTAAAATAAACAAACAAACAATTGGTGGTCTAGTACATTTTTAACTTTACGGCCGAGAAGCCACAATTAGTTCTTTTCTCAATGAAATTTGGCTTAACGCTTTCAAATGTGAATTGAAAGACTAAGAAGTTCGATGGGAATCAAAATGTGAAAAATACGAGATTGATATTACCTGACATATTTAGATTAGAGTAATTAGAGACTAAATTGATTTTTTTATTGATAAGAAACATATTTAGCAGTGAACTTTTGAAATTGAAGAAATAGTTTATAAGCTGAAATTAGTAGTTTTTCTTAATGAAATTTGGTATGTTCGTAGAGCTTGTTATTGAGCGTAATCAGGCGAATATTTCACACAAATTACAAGAATAATTCATCAAATATGAAGTTTATTATCTGAAATAATAATTTATTCAATTATAATTGAATTATTGTTCCATGAAGTTCCTATCAAACCTATTTTGAGGTCATATGTCAAGCCAAAACTCTAGAAAGATTAAGATTATAGAAATATTTATCAAATTCGAAGTTAAGATTGGAAAAAAATATTGACTTATTAAGCAAGTTAAGCAAGTTAAGTTCAATTCAGCCAATTAAAATTAATTTTTAAAAAATACAATAATTTAGTTCATGCCACAATCAAGTTCTGGTATATTTAATATCTTGAACTTTTCCAATGTTTAGAACTATGATTTGAAATAGCTTACCCTTCCTGAAATTAATAAAAACAAAAGAAAGAATTAGTGGAGGCTAAGTAAAACCACAAGGGGAGAAAAGTAAAAAATAAAGAAAACTACGAAAAGAAAGAAGAAATCCAGCGGTCTTAACTTTTTCATTAAAAGTTGGTGCTCTACCAGAATTTCTTTATTAATATTATTCATTGCAATGGAATATTCTGAATTTTAAAATAAAAATAGATTAAAATTTCCATTTATATTACCAATTTTTTTTATTAAGAGAAGAAAATAATTGTCTGACACCTGTTACACAACTAGTGGCTATCTAATTACAGAAAGAGGTTTTAATATGGCTAGGAAAAGTGGTAGAGACGAATTTCAGGTTACATATAAGACGATAATTTTACAAATATTATTTTTTTGTGGTATTTAATCCCACGTAAATTTTAACAATTTTTAGTGCCAGGGAACAGAATAAAAAATCTTAATAACTTATCAGACTCGTCTCAGTAGCATAAATGGGAAATGCACCGGCCCGGATAGCAGGAGATCCAGGTTCGAGGCCTGGCTGGGTTAGATTTTTTATTCTCTTCCCTTGCACTAAAAATTGTTCAAAAGACGATAATGTTTAGGGTTATCAAATAACACCCAATATTACGCCAACCGAATTTTATTGGTACTTTTAGCTAATAATACGTAAATGTGCTTAAATATATAAAATAAATAGCTAAAAATTGTTAAATATAAGGTCAAACATCTTGCTGTTACCAAACAGGTACGTGAAGTCCAAATACATAAGCGTGCATAGTATTCATTAGTGACAGACTATTTGGTGTGGTAAACTGTAAGGTTTTTAAAGAGTGTTATAATATATGCCAGGTACCTAAAGCCGCCAAGGCAGGGACACCCACAAAAAGGCGACAGGGCTCCGAAGATGGAATCAATGATTCCGAAAGCGCTAGCTATTAGTATTTTCCACTACCAGTGTGTACGTGAAAAAGTAAGCCCTAGCGAATCTAGGGCATTTAAGAATTTAACTCACTTCAACTTAAGAACATTAGACAGTTGAAATGCCATTGTGAGTTGTGTCATTTATCTTGTGAGCGATTCACAATATATTTACCATGGAAAGCAGAAGTCTTGAAACGTTAATGAACTAAAATAATTTAAATTTTAATATTAATGTAAGGCAAACTTAATTTAAAATAATATAACCCTCCTTCGAATTAAAAATAAATTCATTTTATATTAGTAATAATAACGAGGTTATTGTAATTATAAGTTTAGTTCTGTCTTTGAACTCCCCCTCCCCCTCATCCGATCACAACCGAATATGTATACACTCAAAATATAAGTATAAAAGAGCAAAACAGCAAAATTGGTTTGTACCTTTAAAAATAAGATAAAAGAAAAAAAAAAGAAAAGAGGTCCAATATAATGATTGAAACTACAAGAATAAAAAATGTCATATCATCTGTTCTTGATAAAAATAATTGGTAAAAAACTAAATAGCTCTAGTTTGTAATAATAAATAAATGAGTTAATTGATCTTAATTAAAATTAAAATAAATAATTAGCGAAAGTAAAAAACAACTTTAAATAAGAGGAGCGACCACGAGTTTGTTGTTTATCTGTTGTTGTTTATCTAAAACAAGAACAAGACTTAACGAACCGCACGTTCGTTATGACTCGTTCAATGTTCATTATCAATATATATTGAAGAGGCCCACCGGTAGTGTGAACTCTGCTAATTTGAACTCATTAGTGGCCGCTTCAAATAATTTTAGGTCATACAGATTTCATTATTTTGAAAAATTTGTTGACTTTTTATTTCGATGCTACAAACTAGACGATAATTCTCTCATTAGTCACTAAAATTATATGCCGATTCATTCGCGTCAATGTCAAAATCGATTTATCTCATGTACTCGATAACGTGGCACTATTGAAGGCGAACTTCTTCGTTTTTAAAATTATTGTGTTTCATTACCTTCTATAAAAGCTTTGATAAGATTCGTATTGGTTTTTAAAATGAATAGAGAGAATAATTCTTCCATCAATAAGTATTACTCCTAATAACCCATAGGTATTAATGTATTTTCCCACACACTTTTTTTTATCATTTATCATGGTTGGCAACACTGTTCATGCTTCAGAAAGGAAGATAACCTCCTTCGCAAAAACCTGATTTGTTTTGTCAATTTATTATAATGTTTGTCATTTATTAAAGTGATTGTAAAACGTCACTCGCCATTCCAATCCCATACTTTCTCATTTCATTCAGGATCATATGTGATAATGTTTAATCATAAATTATATTAATTTTTAGTGCAAGGGAACAGAATAAAAAATCTAACTGTCCCAGCCAGGACTCGAACGTTATCTAAATTTACGTGGGATTAAAGACCACAAAATAAATAATATTCATAAATTATATTATTTATTTCTAAAGTGGTTTATTAAAATAATTGAACAAAATACTTCTTATAAAATAAACGAAGATAATATTTCCACTGAAATGAAATATTGTAATCTACCCGTAAATTATTTAATGAAATTGAAAGCTCCCTCTATTTTTATTTTCACTATATATAACATTGTCTAAGACTGGGGACTGTGTCATTGGTTTCACTGCTCTTAAACTCAAGGATCGGTTTCTTAAGGCTGAAACTAAAGTACACACCTTTAACTAAATTTGTGTACTTTAGTATTTGAAGCTGCTACAAATAAACAGAGTATGTACATACATTATACATACTAACTAAACAGAAGAGGAGAAGTGAGCTTTCTATGGTGAAATAGATGGAGTTATCGATAAGTGCTCTAGAAGCGACATATAGGACATTATGATGGACTTCAATGAGAAGATTGAGAATGAATTCTTTAGACCTATTATTGAATGTATGGGGGCGCGGTGGTTTATTGGTTAAGTTACTGGACTCCTGATCCAAAGGTCCCAGATTCTAAGTCCTACAACATATCAGTCCAAGAGAAAAACTGATGAGTTGTAGGACTTACCTCCATGATGCAAATATGGGTGTAAATCAATATCTGGTGGCATCCAGAGTTAGAGGAGGAATAGTAAATGCTCGCAAGGCCTTAGGGCGTAAATTAGAGAAAGTTTAGTCAACAAGATAAAAGACCTTGAGGTGAGAGAAGGTATCAAGTAGAGGCCAGATAGAACAGGCAGTTCAGTGTACTTCCAGCCAAAGTCAAGGAATCGGCCAAGGAAACGGTGGGCTGCGAACATTATAATCATGTATAGCCGTTGAGTGTGCAACGGTTACTGAGACAAAGAATCGGAGTCAACGAAAGCATGGTGCAAATAGGAAATACTAGGATAGCCTCTTAGGAATACATTGCCAAGAGAAGGCAGGTAAATGGCATGAAAATATGAAAAAAAGAGAAAAATCACAAGCACAAATCGAAGTATATAAGAAATCAAAATATACTAGGGCTTTCTTTAAGGAAATAAATGAGAGAAATGCATTATTATCCGAGACAAAAGTTAAAGCCAAGAGCAAAGAAGATGGCTCACTACTTTTGACGAAGGACGAGTCGATGGTTATACCATTTTAACAAACTCCTTAAAGAAGGTTCCGAGAGGAACTCCATGTTCCCTTTTGGAACCAATTTTACAAGACGATGGTCGTTCCGACTCACAAACATTCAACGGCTTTGTTGACACTATTAACCGCCTCAATAAAAACATCTGTCGCGGGTAAGATATAATTACAGCTGAGCTCTACAAGAAAGGTTGTGAACTGCTTAAAAAAAGAACAAATAAGATATAATTCTAATACTTTGGATAGGGAAAAGGCTCCCAAATAAGTGAAATGGATCCACAGTTGATCAAATGTTTAACCTGCGAACACATTTGGAGAAATCCCTGTTACAGTATGTGAGAATTGAAGGATACGAATGTAATCTCTCGTAGATGAAGCAAGAGAATTGAAAGGAAGACTTGCTTGCAAGTTGGGGGGACTGCGTTTGGCTGGCCACGTTGCTCGCACGCCAGACGAGAATCCAAGGGGCTGGGATCTTAACAAAACGAGAAGAAGAGGGAGGATGGGACGACACCAACAATGGTCCCGTTAAACTCTACGTACCCGCAACTGAAGAATGACCGAGCCACCTGGAGATGAATAGTTTGCAAATTTTTTACAAATAAAATAAGAATCTTGAAATTTAAATATTTAATAATTCATATATTTAGTATTTACTTTCGATATGAGAGAAGAAGTTGAAAGGATGAGATACAACCTGATAATTAGCAATTTATGGTAGAGATCGTGCAGCCTCTTGAGGATTCTAAGAGATAGTATCTCAATGAAAAAGGTGCTTATAGATAGTATCTCCATTGATGAGGTACTTATCACATCGTACTTGAATGCTCACCTCTGTCTAAGCACCACTGAAAGACACATCTTAAGAGATACATTTTTGGAGATAAACTCAAACCCTCTCTTTCGTTTTTATTCTTAGATTGTTATTTAAACGGTTTGTTATTTTATTACCTATTCCAGTAATTTTAATAAGATAAGATTGAAAAACAAATATGTAATTAGAATGATTATATTGATTTTATTTATCTGAAGGGTAGTGAAGAGACTGAATAAATGAATATACTTTTTGCTATATAATTTAAATACTTACTCTGCCGCCAGAATCGAATATTTAAAAGGCAGCAGACCCTGTGCAAAATTCCTTATAAAACGACAAAAGATTTCAGTGGTTACAAGCATTTAGATAAGGGAGTGCGCTCTGTTGGTAATTTCTAATTTTGTGTTGGTGAAGTATGAATTTAATGTTTAACTAAATGTTAATTTTTTTATCCTGTAGTCTCGTAGTTACTGTCATTTATTACTATAATTGTGCAGTATATTGTTACTTCTGCTGCATTATATTTTCACCCTTACATAACTTTTCTTCTAAAATTGTACACATCGAAAATTAAAGTCGGTCATATACCCATATTACATTTTAAATAACCTGTCTTTGTTAGTTTGGTTGATTTTTCATAAAACGATTATATCTTCTATTTCTTTAAAGTATTGAATATCTCGGGGTTAGCCTAGGCAGAAAAAAAGGATCTATCTTGTGTAAGGATAAATTACTTTCGGATCTCTACCGAGATAACTGATTGGCTTTCATTAGGAATCCTTCAAATAAATTGCCTGCCGAAAACAGAGAGTGTGTTTTTTCACAGATGAACACCATATTATGACATTATTAATATTATTTGTATTAATTTTCTTTAAAGTATTGTAAGTCATTTTTCTCGATTATTATTCTCGATTGCAATGCATATGATGACCTTACTTATACGTAACTAAGTTCTGAACACTTACTGAAAACTGCCTTTTGAAAACGAAGGATAGTTATCCGAAAGTTTAATATAGTCATTACTGAGTGTAATCTAGAGGTCAATTCGAAAATTGAACTTTTATTTAACGATAAGTTGAAAAATTATTGTAATAATTCAATTTCGAATTTTTGATCAAATATTTTAATCCAATTTTGATGTTTTGGCTATTATGCAGGTGGATTATAGGAAACTATTATTTTTATGAACACTACATTTTACAGCCAGCTACAGGTTTTACAGAATTTTAATCTACTCTTCTGTATAAAACCGAGGAAGGAGAATTGCAGTTTATATGTCTTGTTGCAGTTAGAAGCTATTCGGCATGAAACTGTAATCCCCAAGGTCCATACTCTTTGTGAAGACTATTCCATAGTCTGATAGTAACATACATGCAGGTGGATGACTTCCCAAAGGAAGTAACCAGTAAGGTAATCCATGTTCAGAAAAAAAGTAGCTTACATTATCATTTGTATACAGTTCTTCCGAGTGGAAAACCTTTTGCATGTGTCGTCGGATAATTATGCAAATCTGTGGAGGTAGGTATTATATTTCAATTATGATATAATAATATGTACGTTACGTGCTACTTCTGTAACAATGTAAATGAATCATAATTTTAGCAGATTTTTCAAAGAAATCAAGCTATTTATCATTAGTATCAAAACCTTACTTTATCCCTTTTCTTTTAATTATACTTAAAAGAAGCTAATAACGCAATACATTAAAATTGAATAAAAATTTGGTGTATATTATACTNTAAAATCGGTCATGGGGAGGGGTATAGAGAAAAATCGAAATTTAAAATTGTAATGTCGTTATTATGTTATTATTAGCATTACAACAAAAAATTTATATTAGAAATATATAACAATAACTATGGTAATAATTTATGCGAAATTTAGTTTTATAAGCTTAAAAAAAAACGCATATATAAATAAATATTTGAGGATAAATCAAGTGTTGGGCGGGCCCCTCTTATGTTTAAAATATTTGTAAATGAAACTAAATTCAGTTTTAGGTTTATTATTGCACATCCTTGAAGGAATTTATTTTTCTTCGAAATCGGACGAGGGAAGGTCAAGCGGGGTTCAGAGAGTGACCAAAATTTTTTATCTTAATATCTTCGCTGTTATTTGTGTTATGGAAAAGTATACGTATATGTAAAATGAGAAGTAACTTTTATGTTCTATAACAATTTTATGTTGAAAACACTTGTTAAGGACAAAATTTACGAATTCAACTACGATTGGTGAACACTTCTCTTGCCTTTTCCTTTCCTGGCCAGTCCTAAACAGTCTTCAGTGGTCATATCTCTTCGCTCAATGTTCTCTCCGGCTTGTAAATTAATTTTCATGTAATCATATTTATATCTTTCTCTAATGGGATATAGGAAATAAGCTTAGATTCCTGCAGAAAAGCTGAAAGAATTAAAGAAGAGAATTAAAGAAAACTTAGCAAACAATATAGTTACCAGTATTAAAAATAAATAACTTTTCAGATAGGGTAAAGATAGCTTGTATTGGTATGCTTGTATGTTTAAAATTTACTAAAGAAATAGAAAAAGGGAATGTACTAGAATTTTGGAGGCAACTAGTTGACCGTCGAGCTTTATGAAGAGAGAAAAGTCTGGGATTCGGTTTGGGGAAGTGAAGAATTAAAAACTGATTTGTACATTGAAAAAAAATATTTTGTGAAGGTTTCGGCCTAAATTTGTGGCCTTCATCTGGTCTGAGGATCAAAAGAAAATAAACAAAAATAATATTGATACATGTCTATATGTAATAATTCTACACTTTAAAAAATAAATGAAATGATGAATTTATTTATTCATGTATTGTATTATAATATACTATTATGTTTCTATATTATTTTTATATGTTTCTTTTTCCTATTTAGCCCTGTTGAAGGCCTGAAATTCTGACCGAAACATTGGCTAAAATAAATGCTTTTTTTGTTAGAAATGAGTCTTTCGAATGAGTAATTCTTCAACTGTCAAGACGGACTTCCTGATAATCCTCTCTTTATAAAACTTGACGGTCAACAAATGTACCTCCAAATTTAGTGAAATTATCACACGCAAATAGCTTTTATTAGATGATTTTAGTTGGGGTTCAGTCAAGGAAGATCCAAAAAAAAAAAAATATACAAAATTTAACAAAAGTGTATTTTTTTAAAGATTATCTGCCAACGTTTCGGCCTACATTGTAAGCCATCTTCAGGGCTGCCTATCATGAAGACGAGAGAGGACATCCTGTCCCTAAGTTCACATTTCCATGATTAAATAGCTTTTATTTTGTTTACAATTTTTATTAACAAATTATTTTAAAAGCATTTACAAATTTAATTTCTGCCTTCTTTATTATAATTTTATACAGAGCTGAAGTAGCATTCTTCCTCTTTCACATCAAAACTTTTAACAGTATAGCTTTTAATTCCTTCTTTTTTTTTTTTTTTATAGTGATAATATCTATCATTTATTTTTATTGTACTTTTATTTTTGTGGCTTTCGTTTGAAATTACGTGTTTCTTAAGACGCTGAGTAGTAAGTTTCTTGATTCATTAAGATCCGGTTTCATTAATGCTGTGTCCTTAATTTTTTTCTTTAATTTATCTTCCTTATTTATTCTGACATTTCGTTTAATCTTGAATCGTTCTCTTCCTTAGCCTGTAAAATAGTGCGCTGCACAGCTTTCATTCGATTATTTATTTAATAATTTTCAGGACGACCCACACCCATTTTCACCAGAAGAGGGCCAGAAAAAACTATCTACATGTGTGTATGTGTATCAATTTGTTATCGCGAGAATATATAGTTATTTATAATATACATGGAAACTGAAGAATTGTCTGTAAAACATTTATTTTTAATATTAGATGATTTTAGTTGGGGTTCTGTCATGGTAGATAAAAAAAAATACAAATTAAAAAAAATGTGTATTTTTTAATAAAGGATTATCTGCCAACGTTTCGGCTTACATTGTAAGCCATCTTCAGGGCTGCCTATCATGAAAACGAGAGAGGACGTACTATCCCTAAGTTCACATTTCCATGAATGATTTCAGTCACTTAATTTTCAATTAAAAAATAAAAAATAAATAGAAATTGTATTATATGGATTAATGA
>KZ807497.1:315901-327570 GCA_000696205.2 Oncopeltus fasciatus | reverse complement strand
TTCGGAGTAATCTGATCCTTGCCGGACCCTAAAGAATCGGTTAGAGAGATAAGATTTAAGGATTAGATATATGGTACTTGGGAATATGGACTTGAGCTTATATAATAGTCCAGAATGCCATACTCGGTCAAATGCTTGAGTGACGTCCAAGAATGCACCAGGACAGAATTCTTTTCGCTCAAGGGAAGAGGAAATGTAGTCTACAACGCGAAACACCTGCTGGACGGTAGAATGCTGGGAACGGAAGCCAAACTGATGATTGGGAAGGATATTTGAGGAATTTATGATAGGCATCATTCGTTTTTAAAATTAGTAAATAAAAGCAATAATACTATTGGTCTTCTGCTGAGGCAAGTATTCTTACTAAAGAATTCTTATTTGCAAGTATTGCTATGTGGGAACAAAGTACGCTTAATATACTTTGAATTTAGATTACATTAAATATTCATGAGTGAAAGGGTTGTAAATATGACTTTACATGCAATTTTATCTATTCAATTCTTCATTATTATTCAAGAGAATTCCTAACAATAAATGGCTTAATATATTAGTTGGATTTATTTATTATCATTTTCTGCTACTTCAATATTTTACAATCTACGACAACAAAAAAAAAAATTCAATTTATTATTTATTAGAACACATGATTATGATTAAAACATAACAAATTTGTGTGTGTGTCTGTGTCTGTGTGTGTATGTGTTTATATATATATATATTTATGTATTTTGAGAGATAGAGATACAGATATTGTTCAAGCTGTTCCGATGTGCCCGGATTATTTAGTTCATGCTTCTTTTGCGGTCACTTAGTCAGCTTTTGTTTGAATCCATTGACTTTTAGAACCGAGAAGTAAAATAAGTTTTCTCAAATAGTAATTATCAGCTGGCACTGTCTGTGAGATAAGAGGNTAAGGTTACGCTACCCTGAGTGACTCACGTGCGAAACAGCTCTCTCGGGCCAGTGACCAGATCGGATTGCGAGAGAGCTATTGAATCCGCGCTGGCATTTAGCGGGCTTCACGACTGGCTGATCCGGATCGCGGGGACCTGCTACGTGGGTCAAGGTGCCGGGGACCTGTGTTCCAACTCCAGCCGGGAGTCCTCGCTCTCTGTCAGTGCCAGAGGCATTACTCTACTAGGAGTCTAGGACCTGTTTCCCATCGGGAATCAAGTCACTTCCTCCATCTCATGGACATTCGCTAATTGTCCCAATAATAGGGCTCGCAGTGTGTATTTGTGTGAAGCAGAGATTGAGATTGAGAGAGAGAAAGAAAGAAAGAGAGAGAGATAGATAGAGAGAGAGAGAGAGAGAGAGAGAGAGAGAGAGAGAGAGAGAGAGAGAGTCAATTTATTTATGTATTTTTATGCGGACCCAAAGATCTAGTGCAGTACGGGCTGTTAATTCCTATCATTTTGAATAAAGTTAGTTAGTCTAAATGTTTTAAAGGGGATCACTATTTTGAAAGTCACCCTTTTAAATTAGGTAAGTGATCCTCTGAATCGTTCATTTATACGCCTTTTATATCGGTGATTAATAATGGAAACAAAAGAAGAGTACCAAAAGAGACACAGAAAAAAATAAAACAATAAATCCTAGGTATAACAATATAAACGAAAGCACGCCGATAGGGCGCAACACATAGAAAGTTATTGTTTTCACCCCCTCCCCCTGGCTATTGTCGAGATAATGACGCAATCAAGCGGTCCTGATTTAGGGCTAATAGCTATGAGGGTGCTACCGCGTCAATCGCGAGCGAGCGCTCATTGTGCGAGCACATGGAGCTATTGAAACACGCTGGAACGCCGCGGCCTAGTTAGACCGGCCACCGGGCCACGCTTAATTAATTAGAGGTGGGACAAGGTGAGTGCGGCCTTTGTACCCCTCCGAGGGGCAATGGACTCCGCCGGGTCATCGCTCAGCTAGGACACCCGAACACGCAGGCCGCCTGTTCTACAGGAGAGCTGACAGGAAGGGAGTAGAGTTACCCTTCAGAATTCCATGAGAGAATGAGGTGGCTTAAGAAGTTGAATCAAATCTCCTCCCAAAACGTTCTGACAAATAAAGTCAGTCTTTGGTCTTTTCATAGACCTCAAGTTCTGCTCCAGGAATAATCCCAAGCGATTGTAAGATTATATATTGAATTAACTCCTCGCAGAAGAGAGAACATGTAAATGGAGGCTCATCTGAAATTTCAATTAAAGCCCCCTTCATAACATTTCCGCTTTACAATATTTTAGCTCTGGCAAAAGGGTCGCTACACAGACAACGAATATTTTTACCTATATGTTCAAATGGGGAGTTTTTTGACCGTAGATGTTATTATTAGATGTTTTTAGTTGGATATGTGAACTTAGGGATACGATGTCCTTTCTCGTCTTCATGATAGGCAGCCCTGAAGATGGCTTACAATGTAAGCCGAAACGTTGGCAGATAATCTTTAAAAAATACACCTTTTTTTTAAATTTGTATTTTTTTGGATCAACCTTGACCGAACTCCAACTAAAATCATCTAATAAATTGTATTTTCATTTTTGTACAAATAATTTGTTGAAAAGTAAGACGTCATTGTAGCTCGGTAACGAGCTGAGAGAGTTCAAGACTGATGTAAACAAATGGAACAGCTCAACTATAAATAACAAGAGAGAAGAAATAGTATAAACTGAAGTGAGGATAGGTCATACTCTGACGTCACATTTTTTCTCACCCCAATCTGTAAAATACATCCTTATGGAGTGCAGAGCCTAAGAGAAAGAGATGATAATAGTCGAACTACTAACATTCAAGGGTAAATCACCCCATATAAGTTATTGGATTATAGATAACCACTTGGTTCTAAACCTCTATGGCACAGTTCAGGATTTATTTATCCTTAAATAAGCCTGTACAGACTCGAACCCACATTGCTGTGCATGAGAACCTGTAAAGATCCTCTCGGGTAAACCAATGGCCATTAAGCTAAATCTTTGTGCAATAGTCATTTATCAATGAAAATTATCTTCACCTATGATTTCACGGTCTCCAAAAATATTCATGAATTCCTCTTCTAGGATTGGCCGTGTCAAAAAAGTTTTTTTTTTTTTTTTTTCTTTTTTTTCGAGCTTTCTCACATCGTGTTATGATCTCATTAAAGTATAATGTGACATTCACTATGAGACATTCTATTTTCAGGCCAGAAGAAGCCATGACATGGTGTGCGAGAGCTTAAGGAAAACCAACTTTTCGACATTGTCCTGCCCAGAAGAAGGAGCATCACGAACAATTAAAGTTACCTTTCTGTGTGCGTTCACAGCTTACAGGGCGAGTGGAGAGAGACGCTCTTCGTTAATTCATTCCCTTTTGAGTGACATGGAACAGGCACGTGGGAAGCTAGTCTCGTTCCCTGAGCCCTAGGGCAATCTCCAGTTGGGAGGAGAGGTCTGGATTTATTGCCTTTCGGCTGACACGTCTATCCACGGGACACACCTACTGCCCGCTCACACCTGGTCTCCGATCTCCGCATTCAATATAAGGCCTATTAAAATGCAATTTTCTGGGGCCAGGTGAGTTTGTCACGAACGAGTAATCTACGTAAAGCGTTGCCTCGAAAACTTTTTTTTTTTAAAGAAAAAATTCCACATCTGCTACCATTTAGCATACGAATCAAGATGAAGTTGACGAATTTATTTAAATTAATTAATCTATCAAGATTAATTAATTCGGAGTATCGGATATATTAGCTGCAGTTATTGACCAACAAAACAGGTACTCATCAAAATAATTATCAAGTAATTGTGAATTATTTTTAGGGAATCACTGTTTTCTAACCTTACCACTCATTATATAACGAGTTCAACATATTTTCTAAAAAATTTTAATTTGCCATTAAAATTGCGTCCCATTCTTTGCTGGCCTTTTCGAGTTTAAAGCTGAAAAAAAAATACTTAGGGGACATATTTGCGTTATGTTGTTTTTGAAATATATTATTCACAAAATGACTGTCAAAGAGGTTAGCAATAGATACAGTAGGGAAGTATAGATTTTTTCAATTGCTGTATCTCTATGTGTAATGCTGACTTAATTTTGACTTTTAGGACGTGGACTTTACTTTTTTACGAAGAGATTTTAGCAAAGGATTATTATAACTAAACAAATTCCATGGTTGTATGTTAATATTTTAGCATCAGCTGCAGAGGCAGTCAGCTGTGTTTACCAATGCCACTTGGTTACTTTTAATTTCATATCGATATTAATAATCTCCTATAATTTGAATGAATCAGTTTGCCTCCAGATCAACCTGGAGAACAGAAGAGAAGAAGTCGTACTAACCAGACTTATAGAATAGAATTAGAATAGGTCACACCAATCTTACCCACGTGCATCTAATCACTAAAGATCAACCGCCAATATGCCCTAAATGTAGCTCTCAAATGAGGGTTCAACATTTCATCGAGGAATGCCCACATTACATTAATCTATTTACATGCAAAAACCTCCCAAGACAAATGTCGGCATCCCTGGCAAACCATGAATCCAATGGAGGCAAACTTATGTGCATTTTAAGAGAAACAGGCATATATAAAAAAATTTAATTAACCCAACAGTCAAGGCGTAATAACCATGATGTTGATCGCCCTATAACCTGATCCTAAACCTAATCTCTTATAATTTGACATTTTCTTTTCAACGATTGAACAATTCTTTTCGAGAGAGAGAGAGAGAGAGAGAGAGAGAGAGAGAGAGAGAGAGAGAGAGAGAGAGGAGGGAGAGAGAGGGGGCAGAGAGAGGGAGGGAGAGAGGGAGAGAAAGAGAGAGAGAGGGAGAGAGAGGGAGAGGGAGCGAGAGGGAGAGAGGGAGAGAAAGAGAGAGAGAGGGAGAGAGAGGGAGAGAGAGGGAGACAGAGAGAGGGAGGGAGAGAGGGAGAGAAAGAGAGAGAGAGNAAATTTACGTGGGATTAAAGACCACAAAATAAATAATATTTATAAAATTTAATAGTTAATAATTTATTATTTTTATTCTAAAGGCTTCGTTGTTCGATGAATTTAAAACTGGATTTTAACCATGCAAACAATTTTATAAGTATAAACTCTGAAGAGAAGCTAAAGGAAACATAATGCTCCGATCAAAAGCATAGTTTTGTTGACCGTAGATATTATTCTTAGATGATTTTAGTTGGGGTTCGGTCAAGGTAGATCCAAAATGTGAGGTAGTCATAGAAATGTGAACTTAGGGACAGGACGTCCTCTCTCATCTTCATGATAGCCCTGAAGATGGCTTGCAATGTAAGCCGAAACGTTGGCAGATAATCCTTTATTATATACATTTTTTAAATTTGTGTTTTTTAAATCTACCTTGACCGAACCCCAACTAAAATCATCTAAGAATAATGCTCCGTTTTTGGAGAATATGCATTCTCTGAGCGGAACACAATTTTATTTGCCAAATTTGGTGCAGGCGACAAGAGGCACTCGAAGATGATATTCGCTCGGGCCGGCCAAAATTCGTTGATTTAGGGGAAGATCAAGGAGTAATTGGGTTGGATCCTCGCCAAAGTTGTTCGGAGGTGGCCCTTCAACTAAATATATCGCCAACCCCTGCTTGGAATTATCTCCATTCGCTGGGAAAAGTGAAAAACTGAATAAATGTTAATATTTACATGAAATACGTGAGTTATTCCTCAAAATTGGAGCCAATTAGGAATGCTGCTTAACTACTGCTTAATCAAACCCATTTTGCTCTTTTGATGACAGATGGAGAACGGTCAAACTATCACAGCAGATAATCCAAAATATTGAACCATTGCTCTGAAAGCTCTCTTGCCTCTTTGATCTCCCTGACACCTCAAACATTACTAAATTGATGAGGGACTAATTGACCGAGATTGGCTGGGAAGTTCTGCCGCATCCAGCCAATTCTCCTGACCACTGACCTACTGATTACCATCTCTTTAGATCCCTTGACAACAGAAATGTTTTGGCAACCGAGACTTCCAAAATAAAAAACTAGGTAGTAGTAGGAAAAGAAAAGACCGGTTGAACTAAATCATTCAAGTATAAATATTAATTTTTATTGAGGTTTTTAATCCCACGTAAATTTACATCAATCAATGCAAGGTAATAGAATTAAAAATCTAACTGTCCCAGCCAGGGTTTAAAAACCACAATAAAATAATTATTTATAAATGAAAATAAGAAGTAAATAACGAGAGTCGATAAATAGCTCGACAATGTCATATCCTTCGAGCATAAGACGATGTATTCGTCTTTCACGTAGGTTAGACTCTCGACACTAGTGCTGGGAATTTAATAGGTTATCTGTCTCTCCCGGTAGCGTAATTGGATAACGCGCTTGCCCGGTTAGCAGGAGATCCAGGTTCGAGCCCTGACTGGGACAGTTACAGTTTTTATTCTATTCCCATGTATTAATTGATTTAAATCATTCAAGGTATTGTTATACCTTAAGACGGTTATAAATTAAGTTACAATGAATAAAAAAAAAAAAAAAAACTACTAAAAAATTAAATTTTTGTCATATATTGAATGTCCTTAAAATTCATACTTTTTTTTTTCAATCAGCTACGGCTGTTCAATTTGACTAATAAGTGACGTAGCTTGTCACGAAATGGTTGTTTTCAACATCGAAGGACCTGTTGACTCTCCAAATACTGATATGTGTGACTTACATAATAACAACAAAAGGATAATGATCGTATTATAGTATAGTTTTGGTTTCACTTAAAAAAAGAACTGCAGATTTCTTACTCTGTAAGTAGAACGAAGAGGAACCTGTTTTGATTTATAGACTATATATAGCTTAATAGCAGATCTGAGCAGGCAGTAAGTGATTTCAAAATGACCAGTCAGGAGTTATGTAAGAACTGATGAATGGGAATGAGTCGGTCAGTGATTCAAGCCTACTCCCGATGAAAGTCTGGTCGGAGAACGGTGAGTCAGGCATTAGGAAGTTTAGACAGAATATTTGGTGACTCAGTTCTGAGGAAGATGACTCCCACTCTATCGAGTCATTCACTACGCTCAGCTACCCATCAGGCAGTCCATTCAAGAAATACTTTTGTAGGACACTCTGATAGTAACTTGGGGTTACTCTAGAGTATGGACGATATATATAGGCCACCCATTAGAATATTGCTTAAATCCAGCGGATTCTCTTTTTATTTCTAAGTGTATAGATTCTTGCTTCCCCTTAAAATGAAAGGTGAAATATGGGTAACACATTCCTCCCTTGGAATGAGTGGGGAGGGGGAGAAAGGACAGATCGTCGGACGAAGATAAAAAGCCCTTTCTTGTGAGTGATGAACTACGGGAATTCCTTAGTAGTTGAACTTTCCACGCTATATTTTTTTAATAAACAAATTTTTGTTTATTTATTGCTTTTTTTATTACGTGTATTTTGGCTTTGACTACGTTTATTAACTTCTCGAAGTGGATAACAATATATATATAATGATCAAAAAGAGATTTGAACGAAATAAGAAATAATCTGAACACAAATGCTCAGGAAATAAAGTCTACAAAATAAAGGTATGTGTGCTATATTGTAAGCCATCTTGAAAATTAAACATCACTCAATAATAATTCCAATCATAAAGGAAATTTATCTTTCATTTTTATTTTTAAGAAAACATACTTTTTTTCTTTATAAATTTTTTTATTTGGTTGTGGTTTTATTATCCCACGTAAATTTTAAACAATTAATGAGAGGGAATAGAATAAAAAATCTAACTGTCCCAGCCAGGAATCGAACCTGGATCTCCAGGCCGGTGCATTTACCAGTTGTGCTACCAGGACGCGCCAGGTATCTCATTCAATTCCCTCTATGTAGAGATCCAGGTTCGATTCCTGGCTTGGACAGTTAGATTTTTTATTATATTCCCTCTCATTAATTGTTTATACTTTTTTTCTATTTCATAAAAATACGACTCAAGGGATTCTGATAAAACTCGCGTGACTCATACATGTTTCTTTTGACTTAAGTGGGACTATATATATTTGAAAAAATATTCAATATAATTCTCACTAAAATATAGAGACAAAAACTAAATTAGACTATTACCAATTGTATAAGGATAATCTCTCCCGAGCTATCCCTTAGCAATCCCTTAGCAACTCCTTAGCAATCCTACTTAGCAATCCCTTAGCTAACCTTAGCAATCCCTCCTCCTTCTTAACGGCGATGGATACAATTGTTCATCAAGCGTCTCCAGTATGATGCATAGCTGCCTTTTGATTGTTTCTTTCTTTCACTTTCTTCATACCCCTCCCCTCTTCCCTCAATACAAATATTGTTTTAAGATTCAATGGGAACTAGGGAGTCTCCTCCCTCTCTGGTTTTTAGTGAAATAATAATCCATGTACAAAGAAAAAAAAATCGGAATTAAACTGGCTCATATTAACGCTATTAGTTGAGAATGGATTATATAAAGTGTCTTTTTGCAAATTTTTTTCTAAAGTGACCTCCATTTTATCGTTTTCCTCAAGGATCGCTCATTCAGTCAAATAATTAAAATCTCTCTTGCAATGCAGGTGACTATATTTTTCAGAATCTATAAATTTATAAAAAAATTTCAGAAAAAATTTATAAGTATTACTAAAAACAGATCCATCACTTAGGAGCAGTCTAATCTAGCTGAGTCTCCATGCTTCCCAAGTTTTATATAAATAGGAGTAAATTACAAAATTTAATGTAGATACCGAAGAGAAGAATATGTATAAAAAGGTATACATAGTTTATTTTTTGCAATTTTTTTCGTATCGCTAATAATAAAGAGGTTATTAACATTTTAAATATTAGCTTTCTTCTACCCCCCTCCCTCTCGGGCAGTATCAGCCATTAACGAACTCAATGTTATGCAGAAAGAAGCCTTAAATTCGAATTTTGTTTGTGTGAAAATAAGTATATAGTTATATAAAGTATATTTAGCTAGTAGTAAGTAGGAAGTCAGTGAAGAAGGTCCTAAGGTTTCAAAGTCGTGTCACAGTAGGAATGTGAATAGCTTGATTTCCCCTGGGTGCTGTTTACTTGAGTAGAGAATGAAGAGGAGGAGCCCAAGTAGACTGAAGGTCAGGTGCGTGGAGTCGCAGACAAACTATTCCTAACGAGGGCTGAGTGGCTCGGCTCCGGAATGTGAAACCCATTAATTACGCAGGAACAGTTCAGAGGAACCAGCTCTATTTCACACCCACACGAGGAGTGAATCATGCGACCGGGAGATCTCCCCGAAAGCGGCCTATAACAGACTTCTATGCCTCGATGGTCCAAATCTAAACAGTCCAATGCTTCAAGAAATAGTGCTTCAACATTTCCAGCTCAATAGGCATGTCAATCTATAGATTCCACGTCATTTACTTATATTGTCTCACATACCTCATTGGAGTGGTGCATTTCCCCCACAAATAGCTCAATTACTAAAAAAAAAAAAAAGAAAAAAAAGAAAAAAAGAAAAAAAAANACCCAAATAATAATAAAAATATTAAAAACTATTAAATGACTATTAAATTCAAATATTACGTTAATTTTGGGACACCTATTATATATATTTTTTTTTTCATATAAATTATTTAATAACAATTGTAGTAGGCTGCTTGAAGTGGAATCTTCTAGGAAACATTGTGGAACTGAAGAGCTCGCACACAATCTCACTAATCCTACGTTCTATACATCTGTTTACAAGCTCCGATGTAGTTATAGATGCACTCGCCCTCCCCACCGACCTGGAGTAAATCAGCCTGTTTAAAAACAAATTCTGAAATTTTTACATATTCTTGATATTCTCTTAAAGTGTGATACACACACACACCCGCGCGCGCGCGCACACACACGTATATATTTTGGGGGGGGGGGGAGGGAATGCGTTTACACAAACTCACTCATTTAATTCCACCGAATCTAACGGAATGAGTACTCTGAGACTCCTGCTGATATGCCACAGACCTCATACTAAACCTCCATCCACTGAGCGAGCTTAAATTAACATATAAATTTATAAATTTCACCTAAAATTAATAAATTCTCCTTTTCCCAATATTCACGATGAAGGCATATAAAGAACAAATCAGAAGCCACATATGTAAAGTCTGAGAGTCAAATGATAAATTTCGTGTGTTCAGATTTAATTTATGATGAGTTTTTGACCACAGACATTATTGGAGGAGAACTTTTGATGGGGTTCGGTCAATGTTGCTCCAAAAAATATAATTTTAAAAATGTGTATTTTTTATTATCTTCCGACGTTTCGGCTTACTTCGTAAACCATCTTCAGTGCTTTCATGAAGGAGAGAGGGGACGTGTGTCCCCACCTGGATCACATGTAAGCCGAAACGTCGGCAGATAATAAAGAATACACATTTTTTAAATTGTATTTTTTTTTAATCAACAATGACCGAACCCGAAAAAAATTCTGTAATATGAATGCACTCAGATTTTTATGATGAGAAAAGCTATATTCAAATAACAGAGATGTGTTTGTCATTAAACAACCATCAGCTGACTGAAATCGAGAGCTCCTAGTACAGCCATTCTTTAAGAAATGTATTTGTTAATATAATGATAATAATAATTATTATTATTAGTTGAAATAGATTAATATCGTTTTCCTCAAGGATCGCTCATTCAGTCAAATAATTAAAATCTCTCTTGCAATGCAGGTGACTATATTTTTCAGAATCTATAAATTTATAAAAAAATTTCAGAAAAAATTTATAAGTATTACTAAAAACAGATCCATCACTTAGGAGCAGTCTAATCTAGCTGAGTCTCCATGCTTCCCAAGTTTTATATAAATAGGAGTAAATTACAAAATTTAATGTAGATACCGAAGAGAAGAATATGTATAAAAAGGTATACATAGTTTATTTTTTGCAATTTTTTTCGTATCGCTAATAATAAAGAGGTTATTAACATTTTAAATATTAGCTTTCTTCTACCCCCCTCCCTCTCGGGCAGTATCAGCCATTAACGAACTCAATGTTATGCAGAAAGAAGCCTTAAATTCGAATTTTGTTTGTGTGAAAATAAGTATATAGTTATATAAAGTATATTTAGCTAGTAGTAAGTAGGAAGTCAGTGAAGAAGGTCCTAAGGTTTCAAAGTCGTGTCACAGTAGGAATGTGAATAGCTTGATTTCCCCTGGGTGCTGTTTACTTGAGTAGAGAATGAAGAGGAGGAGCCCAAGTAGACTGAAGGTCAGGTGCGTGGAGTCGCAGACAAACTATTCCTAACGAGGGCTGAGTGGCTCGGCTCCGGAATGTGAAACCCATTAATTACGCAGGAACAGTTCAGAGGAACCAGCTCTATTTCACACCCACACGAGGAGTGAATCATGCGACCGGGAGATCTCCCCGAAAGCGGCCTATAACAGACTTCTATGCCTCGATGGTCCAAATCTAAACAGTCCAATGCTTCAAGAAATAGTGCTTCAACATTTCCAGCTCAATAGGCATGTCAATCTATAGATTCCACGTCATTTACTTATATTGTCTCACATACCTCATTGGAGTGGTGCATTTCCCCCACAAATAGCTCAATTACTAAAAAAAAAAAAAAGAAAAAAAAGAAAAAAAGAAAAAAAAAAAGACAGCTCTCATTCTCTATTCAACCCTGAAGAAGCCATCACAGGATGTGCGAAAGCTCGGCAACCATCAAAAACTTTACACGGTCCAACCCGGAAAAAA
>KZ807497.1:291712-303539 GCA_000696205.2 Oncopeltus fasciatus | reverse complement strand
TACCGAACCACAAGATAATAACATTTACCAAACAAATATATATTATATTAAATTTCAGAGAAAAAGAATAAAACTAATAGTTAACTAAATTTTACGTTATATGAGTTATTTATCTAACAGGTTTTATTCAAGTTCATACGCAACTTTAGATTAAATTAAACTAATTAATAATATTAAAATCGTTTAACATACATTTTATCAGGTGTAAGCCATCTTTATTCAGTACTAAATCCAAAGCCGACTAGTTTATTGTTAGTTGTATGATTGCAAAAGTTTTGTATTAACCGGATTTGTTGGTAAGAACTGATATTTCCAGATCTTTACTCATTCTTTGATTCTGTAAACTCGTAGAAGTCTGTTGCTGCCTGAGTAAGACGTTGTAGATTCTTCGTGCTACTGTATCAGACATCTTGGCAAATTGTTGCAGTAGCTAACAAGATGACGAGTTAGATTTTGGATCAGGGACAGAAAGAAAAATATAAAAAAAACTGACCTCTCTTCGAAAGAAATTGTATTTAGTCTCTGAGAGGAAGCCCCGCTACAGAAATTCGCAGGCCGATATAGGCAAAGAGTCCTGGAGTCAGTGAGCCGTGTGGGTTGCCTGAAGTCGGTCAGGAGGAAGTGTGCCTCGGGCTACCGTTGTACGCTTTATAGTGGGGTAGTAACCCACATACGGGGGGGGGGGCATCCCACTCTCTCTCGGAGCACAACCCTCTGGGAAATACCTGGGGATTTGGAAAAACGTCTTCAAATTTCCATCGGTTCTGCCTGAGAGAAGCCAAAATCCTTGCCGTTCAAAATTGTATTTTATCTGTATATTATTTGTTAAAACCATTATCAAATTGAAAGCAAATAAATTTCTACACTGATGAAAAAAAAATTTGAAAAGATGTATTTTAAGAAACAAAATTAATGTTGTTCAGAACAATTATTATTTTTCTGTTCACATCTAAACGAAATTTAAGGCGGGTGTCTTGTGACGTTGCAAAATGTGGTCAACATTTCAAATCCAGGAGCACAGAGAAAACTACTCCCGCACTCAAGAAAGCTATCTCAGAAGATGAAATGGAGTCCTAGACTTCTGTATGCCTACGAACTCGAGGAGTAAAATGCACAGTGTCCAGACCTGGAATATTTCTTCATACAAGTTTTGTACGGGAAAATACATTAACTGTATAATAGGAAGGTAACGAAAGTGAAGAGTGCCCTTTCCTATGTTTATAATAACTTCCATACGCTAATTGTAACATGTAATGCTATTAGATAAAACATGTTAATAATAAAAATGCAGTTCTTTATTATAAATAAAGTTTTTGTACAAAAAAAAAATAGGCAACATATAATACCTATATACCATATATAACATATTTACTATTTGCTTCTTCAAATATGAAATCAAGCTATTGACGGTGGTAGCACGACGAAGACATTCAACAGATCTTACCAATGTCATATTGGGAAGCAAAAAATATGGCCCCTTCAGAATTATATATATATTGCAATTTCTAAAATCATAATTAAGCTTCATTTTACAAACCGTTGGATGAGTTTGTTATTTACTAAAATCGGTCGATTGAGAGGGAAGTTTTGTGGAGATCAAAATTTGAAATTAATATATTTTTTATTATTAGCTTAACGATCGCTTTAGGTATAAAACGAAATTTTGAAACTTTTTTTAGATAACATTTTTCAAAAAGAGGTATACTATAGAAGATATAATATAACTAAAACTGTAAATTTCAAAATTAGGCAGGCACCGTTAATTTAAAAAAAAAAAAAACCAAATTCGGTATTTAGGCTGCCTATTAAAAGCTATTGAATGCATTAATTTTTGGTTAAAATCAAAAGAAGAGGAGAGGGATTTAAAGGAAGACCTAAATTTATAATACTGATTTCTTTGCTTTTATTTAAGTCACGAAAAAGTTACTAGAAATCAAATTTGTGTGCAAATGTTTTTTTAATTGAGTTTTTTAATAGTTTTATGAAAAATGTTTGGGGAGTAAGATATTTAAGAATATAACTACGATGGTTGAGTGCTTCCCCAGACGAAGAACTTCCCTAAGCGTTCAGTATAGAGGCAGGTTAAGTAGTCTCCTTTCACGCACATTGCTCTCTTCGGCTTATTAAATATTATTCGCCATCCACCCTTACTTATGCTTCATGGAACAAAGGAAATCTAATTAGCTTAAGCAACTCCTTTTTTTTCTACATTTTCTGAAAGTAAAGCAAATAGCAATAACATGACACAACTATAAAAATGTTAATAGTCCTTTACTTATGTTGGAAAAGATAAAAATAAGGTCATTCGAAATTATATGTACACCGTCTAGCGCCTGCAATTTTTAAAATAATGAAACAATATTCTCCCTTTTTACAAACCGTAGGATGAGTTAGTTAATTGGTCGATTATTAGTATTACGAAAGTAATGTATAGAACTATATTATGCTCAGAATAATTGCTAACGCTCCATATTATGTGTCCAACTCTACCCTTCATCACGACTTTAATATTCCTTTTGTCAAAGACCTTATCTCCACCCGCTTCAAACTCTTCCATAGTATACTCCAATTGCATCCTAATCCATATGCCCAATCCCTATCTTCAGACTCCAATCCTTACAATCCTCCACGGCGGCTTAAACGGAGATGGCCTCGCGACCTCCTGGACCTTAATGCCTAAGCTTATTAGGAGTAGGGTCGATGGATCTTAGTATGGTAAGATATAATTTTAGGAATGATGATTAAGAAATACAATTCTTTTATAATCAATATCAGAGGAAAAAGAAGTTTGACATTCAGGGTCTGCGTGAACTAGGCTGAATTACCCAAATCCATCAAAGTAAATGTAGACAGGTATAAGTAACTAACTTGGTCAAGTTGGCCAGAGAGGAGAATATGATCTCTTTGAGGCCGAATCTAGACTCTTCGAGAACCGAGAACACACCAGGAGGAACTGATCATATTCGTAGTTACATTCTTAAATACATTCATCAAAAAGTATTTTTCCTAATTATGCAGTCCACTACTTCTTAATACTTCTACAGATGGGATTTAAACCTTATTTGAAATCGTAGATACAGCTAACAAAATTTGCTCCATTCGGCTCGGATTTAGATTGATCTACCATTAAAAGAAAAAAAAAGTTAATTAGTTTCTGGTTTATAGTTTTTAGAAGATTTCCCTTAGAAAATTAAGTTACTGTTAAAGAACAGGGAAGCATGTATTGAGAGGATCAGACGATTGAAATATGCCACCTGCATTAAATTAAATTTCACACCTGTTATAGTGGGTAAACTAACTCTTTTTATTTCATTTACTAAATCTTTATTTTTGACAAATAAATATAGTAAATAATAAAAATAGATGTTAACTGACATTTTATAATTTGGCGACAGAAAAGATACGTACACACTCACATATATGCACAAAAATAAAAATTGCTTCGCAGGGAGAAAGAGCCTATGATCCAACTCCCACTATGATTAGGGAAACTAACACTAATTATAACGAATGTACTACGATTATAAATTTTGATCTTCTTTATAAACCCCCTTCCCCCATCATCTGATTTAAGCCCAAAAATTATTCATGCGTTTGCCAAATTAAGCCTAAATAGCCAAATTGGATTTTATATTCAATAGGTAAGATGGCCCGCCAATCCATCCAAGTTACATTCATAAATATTTTCCTTAATGTGCCTTTATCATTAAATGTTTTAATGAATACCAATGTAAGAAAATTAAATTCTATGCTTATTGTGTTCTATGAATTTTTCATAACTATCAATAACGAACATATTGAGGATTTTTCAATTTTACTTTTAAGTAACTATATGTCCACATCCCACTCGACCGATTTCAGTTATTAACGAACACATTCAGCGGCTTTCATTATGAAGCTTAAATAACGAATTTGAATCCTTATTGAAAAAAAATTATCTATACTAGAGCATGTGAAAGGCTTAAGTTCCTCATAGTAAAATTTATATATTTTCCGTTTGTCTCCCTGTAAACATCACGCCATCTTTATTTTCTTCTTATCCATTCAATATTTAGCGAAAAGTGGGAAGTGTGCTTAGTTTGCACAACTTCTGTGTGTATGACTTTTTCATTTTGAACTATTTTTTTTATATTTAATGCATTTATGCAATTAGTTTCTCGTAAATTGTTTATGTGTTTAGGAGAGGAAGTGTTTCTGACCCGACACACCATCGCCTTCCCACAATATGGCAGTGGCTTTGATGCACTCGTACATTGATGCACTCCCAGGTGCGAACTGAAGTGAAGGTGTTCGGCCCCTGAGTCTAAGTCTGTAATTAAAGCCCCGGGAAATTGTAATTATCTCAAGTCATGGGAAGTAATTGAAAGACGAATACGCGCTGGCATAACTTCTCATTGCCCTGGGCATAATTCACCGCGAGTAATTATTCGGTGAGTGAACGGTAAGCAAGAACTATTAGCTGTTAATTAACAAATAAAAACATTAATCTCAATCCTTGCATAGAGTAGCTAAGGGGGACCTCCCCGGTTCGGGTTTCGTAATTCTGGCGTTGCGGGTTCGAATTTTGCCCTAGCCAAGCTTTTATCGGTAAATAAAAGGGTGAACCTGTAGATAGCTCCTCCCTCCAACCCTAAGTAGAGACTCACACTTATGTATGTGTGCGTGCATATATAAAGTTCTTGATCGAGAGGTAAAGTAAATTTAAAAGTCGTTATATTTATTTAATTTGTGTTAAAAACATTTAGTTAACGTAATTTGTATGAAAACAATTTTATTATCTTTATTAATATCCCTTTGAAAAACGAATATTATAAAAAAAATGTAGGGTATATTTATAAATCTGATTACATTCATTGGGCATCAAATTTCATCTTTTTTTAATTACAGTAGCAAATTACGGAAGTCTCCTTGAAATGAAAAAAAAAAAAAAAAAAACATTAATAATTTGGTAAATAATCTAAAAGGTTATTTCCACCACCAATGAATATAGAACTATCATACGTTCTATTATCCGTCTTCATTGGTTTCTGGAAACCAATGAAGACGGTTAATAGGAGATATGATAATTAATAATTTGTTTTACTGCATAGAATTGAGTTTTTAACCTTTATGTTCTAGTTTAAAAAAATTTAAAATCACTCTAAAGGAAGAGTTTAAAGAATTTTAGCTAAGGTTTTAATGTCCTCCGTGGCCCGATCAGCATAGGGTTAATTTATGCTAGTTTAACATTACTCGTTATTTCAGCTTGTAAGACCAAACTGATTCTCTCTCGCTTATGTTGGTCTTTAATATAACGAACTTGTATGGGTACTTGGCTGAGCTCTCGAGTGACCAACTCCTTCCATATTTGTCAATCAAGCAAATTTTTCTCAAAAATATTGATTATCCTCTTCATTGCTTCTATGATTTTCAATCCCGAAATTTATCTTCTGAATTTTGGTTACCCCATAAACTTTTTAGAATTTCAAGAATTATTGAATGCTGTAGAATAGCTGAGGACATTCCATATGTATGACGAGAGAGAGAGGAACACACACACACACACGCAAAAAAAAACTAAGATAAACTGAACTGAAAGAAGTGTGGGAGGAGCCTGAACAATGACAATTCGGACGGCGATGGTATCAACGTGGATCTTAAGGAGCATGGCGCCTCTTGAGAGGATGTTCCCCATTACCTGCAGGAAGTAAGGGCTGGACCAAGCCATTCCCAGAAACATGCCCTCGGGGGTCGGAGGCCCTTCCTCTGGGGGGATGAACAAGTACACGAGCTGTCATCCTAGAGGGTACATGTACAGTTTAGGTACTGACCAGACTTGGAGGGCCTCGCCGAAGCCAAGGGAAGCTTGAACCTAAAGAAATAAAAAGATGGTTTGCAGAAACCAATGAAGACGGAGAATAGAAGGTATGAGAGTTCTAAAGAAATATGTAGGGGACTTCCCCTATCGAGGTTAAGGACAACATAACTGACCAATCAAGCACTTGGTAACAATCACGGATTTATTAAGATAAAAAAAATCTTATATTAATAGAAAACCTAATCAAAAGTTAAACTAAAAACATTCATAATATAAAAAAAAACCACATTGAATGTGATAGCGATACCATATATCAAATTATTTAATTGAATATTTGTATGAATTCCTAGTCAAAGATAAACACCAAAGATTAAATAGTAATAACAGAGTAATGACTTAATATATTCAGCTGAATAGCAGTGTTTTTTAGTAAATGCAATATCTTTAAGGCAGTCACAAAACAAGGTTGAAATGAAGTCAAACAAATAATTAACAAGTCAAGAGACCCTACTCCTAGATTTATTCTTGCATATTGAACACCCCACTGAGTATGCACAGTTGGATTTGGTTTCTCATGCAACAAAAGGAATATTAATGAAAACAAAATACTGTAAAATCCTTAATCCAAAACGCCTTTGAACTGTTCAAACAAACAGCTACTGATAGAGCAAAACTGGACGAATAGGGATGATTGGGAATTCAGAAGATACTGCTTGTTACTTTGATATTTATTTGACACAAGTAGATTCGAGCAGGGGGGGTTGAAAGTGATGAATTGAAGATTTAGGCTTGTGAACTTGGAACTGCGAACTTGAACTACTCTATTATGCATTTGTACCTTAGAAGGAAAAATAGGTGACAAAAAAGACAGATATTCATTCTAAAAATTTCAATTGATCTGAATGATGTCAGTCGTTTCTGAAATATACTGTATAGTGTAAATTATGTAAAATGATATATAATATTAGTAAAGAATTTGTGGGTACGTGTTGTCAACTGGAACAAATCTTCAAGACTAAACTGTGAAATTTGTTCCACGTGAAACACTTCCCCTCTCGCCTTTATGACAGTCCTGAAATCGGCACATAATAAAAAAATAACTTTTATTTTTTAAATTTAAAATTTTTTTTGGATCAACCTTGACCGATCCATAACAAATCTCTACTAATAATCTCCATGGTCAAAAAATCCCCATTTGACACATATGGCCGGTACAGATTTAATTTATGGAATTGAATAAAGTGTTATATACAAATTAATATATTATAGTGTTATATATAAATTAAATAAGTGTTTGTGTGTGTGTGTGTGTGTGTGTGTGTGTGTGTGTGTGTGTGTGTGTGTGTGTGTGTGTGTGTGTGTGTGTGTGTGTGTGTGTGTGTGTGTATACTTGAGTGCTACATGGAGGTATTATATTTTCTTATTAGCTGTTGTTCTTTGAGGCATATGGAAATTATACAATTAATAAGAGTTATTAAGCAAATTTCATATCAAGTAAAGTAAGCAATGTAAGTGACCCCTATGTTTATATTTCGCTCCATCAGAATGCCGAGCCTTCGGCCACAAACTTATCATAAAGTTTATCAGTTGAAGACTTTGAAATAAACGGGTGCCGACTACTGATGAAGCCGGACATGCCTGGAGCAGGCCTGGAATGCGGCCTTGTGCATGTGTGGTGTCTCTCAAGGATCTGTCAGAGCAGGGGGGATCTGTTAGTAAATAACAAGGCTCTGCTGTCTACACCTAGCATTCCGATCTGGCTTCCCGAAGCGTCTGCAAACACCTCCCCCCCAACGCAGAATACAATATTCCAGAGACTGCTGGTTCTCCTACAAGGCGAGAGGTACTGCCGGGACGCCATTGCATACAAATGCAAAGTGAATGCAATTCATCCAGGGATGCTAAACCTCCTCTAAGACGCAGCGATAAAAAGTAATTATATATTACATAGGCGGTACACAATTAGTAGGGGGACTCTATCATGGCTTACTTATACCTTGTCATAATAATTTAATTGGGATGATTAATAACGAATTAAGAATCAGCTGTAACAAGGAAACATGAGTGTAGATAAGGAAACGCACCAATCCCAGATAAAAGATTTATAAATGAGGTATCTCAAATATGAAATTCGAAGCTGAAATAACTAAAAGATATCTCATTAAGTAGTAGTAGTAGATCATTGGAGCGCAATCAACTTCTAGGTTATTACGCCCTATAAACACCCTTTAATATGTTTACTATAAATTAGTTAATAAAAGACAGGAATCAGGATTATTTCGACCACTATAACAACCTAAATTAATGGATTTTTTTTTTATTTAAATATTATTATTATATATTTAATAAATTATAATAAATAAATTATTATTAACTAAAATAATAAATAATATCTCATTCTTTAATTTAGATTTTCCAGGCTATACCTGCTTTTTTAAGAAAGTTTAACAGCCCATCCACTGTAGAGGGGTTGTTCCCAAGGCACTCCGCCATATTTCTTCCAATGCCTTCCCTAGTGAAGTAATTCTGATAAACTGGGCAAACCTCTATGATGTGCTGGATTGTTAGGTGAACTTGGCAGGTATTACACTTAGGCTGCAGATCTTTGTTAATTAGGTGTATATGAGTAAGGTTCGTGTGACCTATCCGCATACGGGTCTAATAGATAGCTCATTAAGTAAACTATTTAAAGGATTATTCTTAATAAATCGATTAGTGAAAAAAAAACCCTGGGAAAACGAGAAAATATCAGAAATTAACAATATTATCCAATTAATTCCGAAATAATGAAAAAAATCCATTCGAGACGCATTGCATAAATTATTGAATCGTAAAATCCTAACATATAAAACAATTAATGAGAGGGAATAGAATATAAAAAACTATCTGTCCCAACCAGGAATCGAACCTGGATCTCCTGCTATCCGGGCCGGTGTACTTGCCAGTTATACTACCAGGACGTGTTAGTTGTCTTATTCAATTCCCTCTACACTAGCAAGAGTCTAACCCACGAGAAAGGCGAGAACATATAAAATGCTCAATTATATCCGTATTAAATGTCTTGGGTGACTACCAAGTAGGATTCCGTAGTAGAAGGGATATTTTAGACTTAATATTCATAAAAATATACAAATTCTTGATAAATGATTAAAAGTAAATAAGAAAGTACCACGTGTAAAGATGCCTTTGGTTTGGAGAAGAAGAATCCGGCGAATACGAAAATATAAATGCAAAAGTACCTACCTTTTTGAAAATAAAAGAAAGGGAAAGAGAAAGAAAAGTGGGGGGCGAGGAAGCCTTGCTTGGGTAACGCCAGCTTTTCTTCAAATATAAAACAAATTTAATTTTTTTTTTTTCATCTAACTTAATATTTTAGTTGTTGCTTTGCAGAGAACTTACAATATTATAAATATAACCTTTTAGCAGATATACTGTAAATAGCTTAAACAAAGATGCGACTTTTGAAAGATATTTATAGATCTCCACTGATCCTACGTTCGACAGGCTAAAAAACTATGGTCTGTTCAAAATTATATATATGTTTTACTTCATAATAATTGTAAATTGTCATTACAAATATTCAAATTATTCTTTAAAAATAAAATAAAATAATAAAATCCCACAGCCATGGATTTCGATAGACGTGACTGCATTTTTTCGTCACCCTCCGTTTAAAGTAAACTACCTAGAAGGCTGGGAAGAAGATTCTGACACGCAGGGATTAGGGTCCACAGAGTACAGAGGTGAACTCTCTGGCTTGGGTTTATAAAACGCGAGTTCGAGTCCGACAGCAGCTATTTGTGTGTGTGTGTGTGTCTATATATATAGTTGTATTTTATTTCTGTTCCCTTATACTTCCCTCACAAAGTTAGAGCGAAAGTTATGTATGGAGCTATGTATGATTTAGTATGAAGATATAATACCTCAATATTTTGNATTACATTTTGCTTTTAAGTTGTTGTTTTTTAGTTTTTGCAAACTGTTTGGATGTAATCTGTCGAAGAAGAGGGGGGATTTAAATGAAGGACAAATTGAAATATTATCAATATTAGCGTTACTGATTGATATCTGATAAAATGAATAAATAATAGTTTGGATAAAATACAATTTTCACCCTTTTATTCTGTAAAATGCTAAGTAAAATATTTAAGAAATTAATTTTGTGCAAGGATGGGCACCCATATTTTTAAATATAAAAACCCAATTCGGTTTCTTTGATAATTCATTGAAAGGATCAATTTTGATTTTGATTGAAATCGTACGGGTGTAGGGGGTATTTAAACAACGTAATTTTCTAACGCTTTTATTATATAATTTTTTTTTTAATGCTTATAAGGAGGATATTGAGGAATACATTTCGGATGCTTGAGTTCTCTTCATTAACCCTTTAACTGTCATAAGGAGTGGGCAGTGGAAAAATAAAAGTTGCGTGAATGAAAGAATACGACTGGTGGACGAAATTTCGGTGATTAAAAAATGAAATTCATGTTCACGTAGGCTTCGATGGTCGTCAGATGTTTTTACCCTTTCTTCTTCCGGGTTGGACCGTGTCAAATTTTTATTATTAGCCGAGCTTCCGCACATCATGTGATGGAATTAAGACCGTGCCGGGATTATACACCACCTGGTGTATAAAACATGGTAATTATTTACCACCTGAATTTTAAAAATCTCTCTTTTACAACTCTCATTCTCTTTTCAGCCCTGAAGAAGCCATCACATGATGTACGAAAGCTCGGCAAATAACAACAATTTGACACGGTCCAACCCGGAAGAAGAAACGGTAAATGAAAATCATGGTGGTGAAAATATCGCCTCTAACTTATAAAAGGTTAACATTTCTTTCCACAGCAAGGCTTACCAGTGGTCTTATCTTACACGTTATTTTTTCTCTCCGTGTTATTTCTGAATTCATCAATTCATTTTTAGCATCTCCTAGACTTTATAAACTGTTTATTAGTAGTGGGTGGAGCTACCTGCACACATATTATTTTTTAAGATTCAATTCCATATCATTGCATGAAAAAAAATATGAATTTGTTCCATAATTCATAACATTAATATATAATTTCTAGAGAAAGCTTCCATTTAGTCAGAGGAAGCTTGGAAATAATAGTTAAAATTGTACTTTCTCTTCAGGATTTACATTCGAATGAAATATAATGAAATCCCGCAATTCTGGGTTGTCGCCCTCTACCCCCGGGCTCCTGGGAGCGTGATTTCATTTACAGAAGGGCCGGCGAAGAGAAAGGATTCTTCCTTCATTACGGGTCATTAAATTAAACCCTTTCGGCCGCCGTGTACAAAGAGAGAAGAGTGGAGGGGGGCGATAGGAGGCTACGACTCGTTGTTGGGTGGGATGAGGGGGTGGGGGGGCAAAAAGACATCTTTCGATAACTGTCGAAAACAGAATTCCAACGGGGGGGGGGGGGGAAAGAAAAAATAAGGAGAGACCTTTCTCTCACTTAATTGAGCTATTAGAATAAACTGGAGCTGACTGTGGACAAGGGGAGAACTTTTATTTCCTCCGGGATGACGTAGCGGCCAATTAACCATTCCCTCGTCACGCAGGCCCTGCGTAACCCAAGCAGATTCCTTAAATAAAGTTAAAGTTAAATCAAATATATAAATTAATGAAAGTCAATGTTAAAACTATATTTATCAGCCGGAGATAAAAATCTGGGTAAAAGTTATAACCACTAAAATTTACAGTTACATTCGTAAATTTATTCTTTAATAAGAATATTATGCAAAACAAGTTATAAAAAAATGAATTATTGAGCCAAATTGTATTTAAAATAAAGATTTTCATAACTCAAATGAAGGTCTCTTTTCTAAACCTCTCTTGTCTCAAAAGATTGAGTAATCGACGATTTTTCAATTTGGTCTTTATTAAGAATTTTAAATTCCATCTCTCCCTTGATACTTGATAGACATCACCCATTAACAAACAGTTAATAAAAAGAAAAATATAAATTCAAAGTACAAATTTAAATACCGAATTTAGTCTCTTTATTATATATATATATA
>KZ807497.1:270813-291177 GCA_000696205.2 Oncopeltus fasciatus | reverse complement strand
AATAATTACATATATTATATATATCTTCTATAATCTATAGGTTTTAAATAAATTGTATAGAATAATGATACGAATTGTATTTTCCTGTTATAATTATATTCATAGCTCATAAATGAATTATATGAAAGTAACTATTTTTAGCTCAGTGGCTGTCTGATAGATTAATGTGGGTTTTTGAAGTTGTACAACTTCCCCAATACACATGTTTTTCTCAATGATTAATGAAACACGAAAATCTACCTAATTGTGTGGCTCAATATGAATTATTACCTCAATATTTTTTATTTTCAAATTTCATCTGTAGCTACCTTATGTGAAATAGGACAAATATTAGTGGGGATTATCTGAAATTTCAGGTGGAATAAATAAAAAAAATGTTCGCTGTAGCGGTCGTAATATTCAGTTAGATCAATAAAACTGAATCCGGTTTGTTTATTGGTAAAGATATATTCTATAAGTGCAGGGGATAGAAAGTAGACATTAAACGTCCCAATAAAAATATTTGTCATCCATGATACTTGGCTTAGTTTTCGCAGCTCCTACGAGATGGGCTTTGCTCTTACTCTTACTCTTTTTGTTAAACTGAGATGATTTTAGTTGGGGTTCGGTCAAGGTAGATCCAAAAAACACAATTTAAAAAAATGTATTTTTTAATAAAGGATTATCTGCCAACGTTTCGGCTTACATTGTAAGCCATCTTCAGGGCTATCATGAAGATGAGAGAGGACGTCCTGTCCCTATGTTCACATTTCCATGTTCCAGTTATGATCAAAAGGAGAGTTTTTTTGTTTTGTTTTTTTACCGTAGATATTATTATTAGATGATTTTGGTTGGGGTTCGGTCAAGGTAGATCCAAAATTCTTGGTCATGGAAATGTGAACTTAGGGACAGGACGTCCTCTCTCTCATCTTCATGATAGCCCTGAAGATGGCTTACAATGTAAGCCGAAACGTTGGCAGATAATCCTTTATTAAAAAATACATTTTTTAAATTTGTGTTTTTTGGATCTACCTTGACCGAACCCCAACTAAAATCATCTCAGAATAATATCTACGGTCAAAAACCTCTCCTTTTGGTATTTTTGTTAAAGTTCTTTACTCAAGATATATAACTAAAGGGAATGTGTAATTTTTTGTAATATTTGAAGTCGTATTTTAATATGAAATGTTTTCTTATTTTTTAATTTTCAACATTTTGTTCAATGGAAATTTTTACTATCTCTTATTAGAAGGTAGTTGTTTTTTTACATTTTTTTATTTGATATTATAATGATGATGCTAAATATCCTTAGAATGAATCCTGTAAAATAAATTTAAAACTTGAATCCCTTTAAGGAGACTTTCCACGAAGAAGTCGCGATACAGCCGTGTGTGTGTCCCAGCCAGACCTGTACGGCCGAGCCGTGTCCTGAGTCGTGCGGTAGGCGTTCGAGAACTCCTAGGGTTGGTTATCTTCATCGCCTATGAGCCAACATTCACTTGTAACCGGTTCTCCGCTCTCTTTGCACACAGCTCACCTCAGACTTTCTAAGCCGGGATTATAAAAAAAAAAAAAAAAAAAAAAAAACCTTTTCCCAAACAAGCACTTTCTCCGTAATTTCGCTCGCGCGTCAAAAATGGCAAAATTCCTACCTAAATTAGAAGAAGCAAATAGGTTTCCGGTAAGGACGGTTCCTTAAACTTTTACCTGGGAGCAGACCCATCTCAAAATTTCGGTTTAGTTAGAAATTAGTTTAGGTAAATAATCTAAAGGGTTATTACCACTACCAATGAATATAGAACTAACATACCTTCTATTATCCGTCTTCATTGGTTTCTGCAAACCACCTTCTCTTGGCGAGCGCTTTCGGACATTGTCCATCTTCGTGGCCGAATACATTGACATTGCCGAAGACAGTGACAGTGAACACATGTATTCGGCCAAGAAGATGGACAATGTCCGAAAGCGCTCGCCAACAGAAGATGGTTTGCAGAATCCAATGAAGACGGATAATAGAAGGTATGATAGAAATTTGTTTGTTCTAAATTCCATATGTAATGGCAAACGTATGACTGAATGACAAAAATATATTGGTAAAAATTAATTAATGAGCAATAAATTTAATAAATGAGTGGCTAAAATTAAAATAATTTTTCCCGAAAAATATACTAATGTAATAATATCAAGAGTTTTCTTAAATTATAATCAACTAATTTAATTGCCTCATTAATTTTTAAGATATCAATTTTAGGTAAATAATCTAAAGGGTTATCATGACTACCAATGAATATAGAACTATCATACTTTCTATTATCCGTCTTCATTGGTTCAACTTTCAACTGCAGTTGAATACAGACAGTGACAGTAAACACATGTATTCGGCCAAGAAGATGGACAAGGTCCGAAAGCGCTCGCCAACAGAAGATGGTTTGCAGTAACCAATGAAGACGGATAATAGAAGGTATGATATTAATTTTAATTTAAAAAAAATTAAAGGTGCTTAAAAGATCTAACTTGTTGTTTTTAAACAAAAAAAAATAATCCACTATTTTTTAAAGCTCAACAGGGAATTTGTTGTTGATTTCAGGAACATAAAGAATTTCATTATCGTCATTCTATGTAGCAAAAGTATTTTGTAAACAATATTAAGGATTTTAAGTACATTAAACGGCTTGTATTACCCAATCCCCCTACCATTTTCTCGCTTGGAGAATTTCCAAGCCAATTTCGTAGAGTGCTTGGAATCATTAGCAAGCTTTAACGCAACGGCTGTCAACACTGGATAATTAAATTTAATGGTATTTCTTACGGCAATTATTGTTGTTTTTAGTTGGAGCCACTTAAAATAAGCGAATTCCTCAGTGTTATAGCTATATTCTATAAATAATTTGAATTTGAATTTCATACAAATCTATCTTTCATTATTATAGACATAAAAAATATGAGAGTTGTTCAAATATAACCCAGAATTTTTTAATAGCGCGAAAAATTTAGTGTCGAAAAAGTGGCTGCCCTGTGTAGAAGACAGTTGAAACCGAATAGACTACCTAGAAAACTATAAAATTGTAGCATTCTAATTTAATAATACATTTTTTATTTGAACCACCACTTCTCGGCCTTTTCGGAAAGCTGAGCACCATACTTACTCTTGGGTCTTTGCGTGAACACTCATTCCCGAACTACTCGAGTAGATTTCGATAAATTTCCGCGGATTTTACATTATCCTTGACCAAAATGATGCGATGCACAACAAAGACTGGTACATCCTTTCGCCTCCTGGCACTGAGCGCCACTGAAAAGTGAGGTTATTCAACTGTTTTCCAAGTTTCAGTGACACACCAGTCTAATATACAGTGCAGCTACTTTTTGACATTTAATTTAATGGGCTTTCCTATAAGTTTACTTATATCTCATAACACACCAGTCTAATATACAGTGCAGCTACTTTTTGACATTTAATTTAATGGGCTTTCCTATAAGTTTACTTATATCTCATAACACACCAGTCTAATATACAGTGCAGCCACTATTTTGACACTAAGTTTTTCGCGCGTCTATTGAATAATTCCGGGTTATATTTGAACCACTCTAGTATATGTCAATTTTTCTTGCAAAAATTTTTTTTTCTATAGCATTATTTATAAACTTTTGGTGTTTAAATATCCGCTACTCTTAATGGATAAATTTTGTTGCTGAAATATTTTATTTATTATTAATTTTTGGTATGTTGAGTCTTAGCATACCAAAAATCTACCATCTTAGTAGGTAATGCATGGTAATGCATATCTCTTATGTAGCAGGCAGTGTCGACAGTAACATAGATTACTCTACATATATATTAATTATCATAATAATTACATATATTACCCCCTCCCTTCTCCCCCTCTCCCCTTATTCGATCCTATTCGAGGGCGAGGTGTGAAGTGAACGAGGGGGTGGAAGAGAGGAAATTCCTCTAACTAAGGGTATTAGCGGTGAGGTAACTTAAGAAGGGTGAATGTTTAATCCACGGCAGGTGGGGTCGCGGGGAGCTCGTTTAAGAATTCAAAAGCAAGGAGAAAGGCCGGCTAAATAAGTAATATGGAGCAGAGATTGCTTGAAAAGGTGGCTGCTCTCTGCTTTAAAGTCGCCCCTTTAAGTAGAGAGTTCGGGAACTTATTTTCTTAAGTAAAATAATACAAATTACAAAATAGTATTAATATCCTAAATTTAAAAAAAAAAATACTAAAATTATAAACAATTAACGAGAGGGATTAGAATAAAAACTCTATCTGTCCCAGCCAGGAATCGAACCTGGATNTATATATATATATTACATTTAAATTGAGCTGATGAATGGGAATTCACTGCATTTTTTTTTACAATTATGGAATTGTCATTGAATTAAATCTCATACATTGATATCCCTTCTGACAAAAAACTCAAACCAATCATGAATTGAGTAGAAAATATATAAAACTCAATTTTTAAAATAATAAATTAAATTAGCGAAAAGGAAATTTGGGAACTTATTTTGAAAGATCTTTTTATAGCCATACTCCACACACTCAAGTTCAATATTTCTTAAATTCAAATTGGGTATTTTATTCCTCTAACAACTTTTTATGAAAACCTCAATTTAAACTTTTCTTGGTAAGGCAGAAAGAGTGTCACGAAATCAATACTTTTTTCCCCCATTATAACTTCATGCAGATTACGGAATTGATATTAGTAATAAATTAAAATATAAATTAGAATTTTTATATTTCTAATATTATAATANTTCTGGAATGAACGATTCAAAATGTCTGAAGAGAGGTGATGTTTGAAGAACAAGTATGATTAAGTCAGGTGCTCGGATTTCCTGTTTCTGAAGGAGAGACCCCCCTCCTGCAATTTGTCATGGCAGGGGTCGCCAGCCCCCTAAAACCAACAACTCGGCAGTTCAACTTTATACTGCTAGATATAACTCCAGGACAGGACATAACTTCGGAACCAACTTCCCAAACTTCATTTCACCTGCAACCCTCATTTCTAATATTATAATATTTTTAAAAAATTGATAAAGGGTGTGGCCATTAAATTGTGTTATTTACTAGCCGGGAAGGAGGAAGTTGTTTTACTCACCCGAAGTTAAGCTTAGTCGCATTGTTTTTCTTCCTCAAGCAGCTTTTTTTCATATAAGTGTTATAGAATATAAACGTTAGAAAATTACCTAAAAGAAATGTACAGCGATCAAGAAAAAAAAATTTTACTGCCTCAGCCGGAAAACGAACCCGGCTCTCCTACTTTCCGCGTAGACGCGATTAGTTAAAAAATAACTGACTACTATAATAGTCCTACTAACTACTATAAAAGTTTTTGCAACTCAAGAAACAACTCTATACCCTCTCTTATTAACATTCGATTTCAACGAGAAATAAATATATCTAAGATGAAAAGCCCTAAATACTGAGTTTGTTTACTATATTTAAAAAATAAGAGGGCCCCGCTCAACACCCGTAATTACATTCTTAAATATCTCTCTTAATAAGCGTTTATTTTATTTATAGTGTTATGAAATAAAAATATTATAAAGTTGTACATTAGATCGTTCTATTGAATTTTTTTTTTTTTTAACGCTGAAATTAATGGACCATGTTATTAGCAACTCCAATGCAGGATCGGAGAAAATAAACTGAATTTTTTCAAAAGTCGCATCACGGTAAAAACGTGAATACAAATAATATAATAGACTAAAGAGATATTCACAAAGAAAGCACTCTATAAAACATGTACTGTAAGAAAATTCGTTTCTCTGCATAATATACTTGTTATATACTTATACATGATCCCATAATCAAAGCTTAGCGCGCCTTTCACAAACAAACATGTAAAACAGTGATGACTAATTTAAAACATATAAAAACAATACAAAAAGGCTAATAGATCAGTTGAAAACCAATAAATCACTATATATTGCACTTTATTTGCACAAAATTTAATTTTTTATATGCATAATATACAATTCTTAAAACATCTCAAAAAGCGATCAGAGTAAATGTAGCCAATGGAACTCTATTTGAAATTATTCCCTATGTTCAAGTAGGCTTCCACAGTCATCAGATGTATGTAAAGTTTTTTTCCGGGTTGGACCGTGTAAAGTTTTTGATGGTTGCCGAGCTTTCGCACATCCTGTGATGGCTTCTTCAGGGCTGAATAGAGAATGAGAGCTGTCTTCAAATCCAGGGGTATCCAGGGGACCAATCGATAAGAGGGTCCAACCAATCGATAAGAGGATCCAGCCAATCAGCGAGCAGGAAAACAGGATCAACCAATGGGAAGGGAGACTTCGCCCAAGGACCGGACAGCGCCGGGTATAAATACCCTTGGATTTGAAGACAGCTCTCATTCTCTATTCAGCCCTGAAGAAGCCATCACAGGATGTGCGAAAGCTCGGCAACTATCAAAAACTTTACATACATTATTCCCTATATTTCCACCTAGAGACCGCCGAGGTGCGTCACGCGCAGCAATACCGTAATCTGCGCATTTGCCCTCTGCATACTATACTTGTTTTCCTTGGGGCCAGGCAAGGAAATACAACACACTGATTCCATGCATGCCCATTACTGACACCGCTACCATGTTTCTGCAGACCTATGACCGGCTTCTCTCTTGGTTTAATGATTCTGCAATGACACGCCGAACTGCAGTGATCGACCGTCTCTTCTGCGGTCATGCTTTGGGGGGAAGGCTTTACAAATTCCGGTTATTCCTTCAAACGCATTAGTCTCAATTATTTTCCATACCAATTCCACAATTTAAAATACAGGTTTTTTTCTTGCATCTTTAAAAATACTATTTATTGTCATACCTTCCATTGTCCGTCTTCATTGGTTTCTGCAAACCATCTTCTGTTGGCGAGCGCTTTTGGACATTGTCCATCCTCGTGGCCAAATACATACAAGGCAGTTGAATACAGACAGTGACAGTGTACGCATGTATTCGGCCAGAAGATGGACAATGTCCGAAAGCGCTCGCCAACAGATGATTTGCAAAAACCAATGAAGACGGATAATGGAAGGTATGACAATTCTATATTCATTGGTGATGGAAATAACCTTTTAGATTATTTACCTAATACTATTTATGTTTATATATAGATCATATAAATTAAAAACATGTTAATTTTTTTAAAACTATTTCATTTGAAAATATTTTTTTGTACTTTAATTCATCATATCATAAAATTGTCTGTTAATTTAATATAATGTAAGTAGGCCATATGATCATGGATTTTATTTTGAAGATAGTAACCTATACACATTGAGAAAGTTCATAAACATAACTATGAAAATGTTTTCAAGACATTCTCGCTTGGAAATATATAAGTGATGAGCATGAACAACGTTCTTAATATCTAAAGATACTATGTTCGCTTCTTTATTATAATCGTATATAACTTATATAATACAATCAAATATAAGTCAAGAAATAAAGAACAATAAAAATATAATTAATTAAATTACTAAACTTTTTTGTCTGTTTGCAGGAAAGCAAATGAAGTTCTGGAATGAACGATTCAAAATGTCTGAAGAGAGGTGATGTTTGAAGAACAAGTATGATTAAGTCAGGTGCTCGGATTTCCTGTTTCTGAAGGAGAGACCCCCCTCCTGCAATTTGTCATGGCAGGGGTCGCCAGCCCCCTAAAACCAACAACTCGGCAGTTCAACTTTATACTGCTAGATATAACTCCAGGACAGGACATAACTTCGGAACCAACTTCCCAAACTTCATTTCACCTGCAACCCTCCACAGCCTTTACATAAGACGTGCCAGAGTAAGTCACCCCCAACCTTCCCTACACTCCTCTCTCCTTTCTCTCTCTCTCCGCCTTTCACTCTCTCATTCAATCATCTCTCTCTTGACAGCTCTCTCTCACTCTCCCTCTCCCCCTTTCTCTCTCCCTTACTTACTCTCCCTTTTATACTCTCTTTCTCTCTCACACACTCACTCAATCTTTCTCTATCTCCCTCTTTTCTTCTCTCCCCTGTCGAAGAGTGGACAATACACACTATTAACGATTCTTTGAGGGCGAAAACAGTTCCAGAAAGTGTATATTAAATAACTTTCAGTTTGTTTATAAAAAAAATGCCCCTGAGAACACGAAAAGTATGAGTTAGAAAACTTATATTAAATCACAACCTTGTCAAACCTGAACCAATATTTACAGTGCTCAACAATTTTAAAATGCTTATTCCATGCATATAGTATTAATAAAGACCTATGAAAGGACTGTGACATGTGAAATACTATTCATTCTATGATCAAATGCTTTAAAGATGATTGAATCTGTTGTTCGTTTTTCTGATTTTGTTTGATAAAAAATTGAGTTAAAAAGAAGTTGCAAGGGGCATTGTTAAGAATTTACATTTTTTTTTAATCTACTTTGTTTAGTAAGAATCAACAAAACAACAGTTTCACCTGACAGGACTAACTCCATAGTAATTGTGAGAGTTTTATTTATATAGAGGTTAATTTGCTAGAAATAACAATGGGAATCCTACCGCACCCGATAATTTCGGTGCAAAAAAAGAAAAAGCAAAAAAAGGCGAAACATTTTCTGCCGAGGTCATTATCGCTTGCATCAATGGGTATTAAAGCGAGACGGAGAGCCTGGGAATCGGTGTGTCGGGAGTGTCTCTTCCTGGGGAAATGGTCGGATCTCTAGCCAAGATAGGGGAGGTCAGTAATTTTTTGGGGAGGGCAGCACCCTTGCTCTTCTGACCTCAATTACAGACCTCCCTCCACCCTAACGCTCCTCATGGAACACCATGTCAATGCTGGAATCTATGGTTATATATCATTAAGAGGCGATATGTCATCTAATAACTCCATTGGTAGTGGCTCTTTAGGCTTATTAAGGCTGATTTAAAGTCCCTTCTCTCATAAAGAATGCGGGGAGCTATTTCGTTCTACTTCAACAATGTCGATATCTAACAAATTTACAGCTTTTGGTCAACTTCAACTGAATAAAACAGAAAGAATGGAAGAAAATATGTATACTAAAAATAAAATACTAAAACTCACATGAAATAATATCATGAAAGAATTGTGGCATATGGATGAGCCGTCAGAAAAAAAAAAAATCAATAAAACTTTATAATAATTATCTTTCAATGAAATATTGGGTTGTCCGGAAAACAATCCTGAATTGTAAGTTTTCATTAAAGTAGAATATCATGTTCCCCTTTTTATTTACAAAAATTTTAATGAAGATGCAAATTCATGGAAGAGTTCATGAAGAGCCTGAAAGACAAAGAACCTCTTCTTTCGATAATATTATTCTGCGAGCTTAGGAGGAAGAAAATTCCAAACAAGTATTCCAGAACTTACAGGGAAATTCGATCTTAGCAAATCGACTGTTGATGACGACGTAAAGGCGATTGGAAAGATGATTTAAACTCGAAATTTGTCTTCCTCACTCTTCCCACGACTAATGAAAAAATCAGTATCATGAAATATATGACTCACTAAGAAGTGAGAAGAAGCTGACTAAGAAGCCGAAAGAAGAAGGATTTATTTCTGTTTCAAATTGTTATTAGTGATGAAAAGTGGATCCCCAATGATAACAAAGGACGTTTTGGACATTAGCTTGACAATAGAGAAGCAACGCATTTTCCAAAAACAACCAGGTTATGGTTACTATAAGGTGGGCTTCATTCTTGTTTGACTCACTGCAGCTCCTTGAATCCTGGTAGAACCATCAATGCCGAATTGCATTGTATACAAATTTACACAATACATCAGAAATTGACAATGATGAAACCATCGAGAAGTGGCCATTTTTCTTGCTGACAACTCTCGGCCACTTTGATGTCATAAACCTAGGCTATAATACTCCGACACGCCCTCTCCTATTTCCGGACATCTCGCCAATTATCATTATTTCAGACAACTAGACCAATTTTTTTACAAAATAAAAGACTGTTAATGATAGAGCCTTAGAAAATGGGTTTTTTGATCTTATAAATTCCAAAGGATTACAAATTCTATTAAAAGTGTATAGAAAATCTGTCAACATTATCATCATACTGTTGCATCTTAGCAATCTCTTTAAATTACTGTTTATTAAATTTATCATATCATGTTCTATCGCGAAAACCATATAAAAAATACTTCTTTTTTTTTTATTTTTTAAACAATTAATGAGAGGGAATAAAAAAAAAAAATCTCCTGCTTACACCAGGTTCGAGTCCTGGCTGGGACAGATAGATTTTTTTATTCTATCTCATTAATTGTTTAAAATTTACGTGGGATAATAAACCACAACCAAATTAGTATTTATAAAGAAAAATTTGAAAAAAGTGTAAATAACGAGAGTCGACAAATAGCTAGACAATGTTAGCTCCTTCGAGCATAAGACGATGTATTCGTCTTACTCGTGAGTTAGGCTCTCGCTAGTGTGGTGGGAATTTAATAGGTTATCTAGCTCGTTCCGGTGGTGTAGTGGAAACATTCCGGCCCGGCAAGCAGAAGATCCAGGTTCGAGTCCTGGCTGGGACAGATAGATTTTTTTATTCTTTCCCCTCTCATTAATTGTTTAAAATTTACGTGGGATAATAAACCACAACCAAATTAATATTTTTCTTTTTTTTTTGACATCTACGCATATGAACACGTGACTGAAAAAATATTTGACATGATAACTACATGAATTGATAAGTTCCTTTGGAAAACGCCAAAAAGAAAGTTTCCGACATTCGTTCACGACGAATAATATATAGAACTTCATTTAGGCTGAGAAGAAAGCAAGATAAATACGTCTCTCTCTCTCTCTCTCTCTCTCTCTCTCTCTCTCTCTCTCTCTCTCTCTCTNTTTATTAAATAATAAATAACATAACTATAGAATCTGTCCTCTTTAGATATCTTCCATGTCCTATTTAAATAATTTTATGGTAAGTTTTGAATAAAAGCAATTGCTTTTCTTCAGGAAAACTAATTTTCAATGATAAATATCAAAATAAAGATTAAAGTTAATAACAATTTCGAACAGAAATACTGTGGGTACTATGTAAAATAGGTAAGAACCTCCTGTGGGATATTCTCCCATTCCTCAAGTACTAACTTTATCGGTTGTTGTAGTTCCCCAGATAATGGGTTTCTCAGATTATGAGGGGTCGTTTCAGCGTGTTCCACTCATGCGCAATAGATTTCAGATGAGGTCTGCGCCGAGGTCATTCAGGCGCGATAGTTTCTATCTAGACGTATATCGATAATCCTTCCCTGTTCAGGTCGGATGTTGTCGTGCACTAAAAGACATTTCTCACCCAAATGACATGATCTCCTATGCCTATATATATATATATTGGCATATTTATGAGCCTGCTAAAAGAGCAAGACTACAATTTTTTTTTTTCTAGGCCTTGAAAGCATATGGCTCTCTGGGGCAGGGCTCCGCTTCTACTTGCAAAAAGAAAAACAATTATTTATGAATTAAAAATTATTAATGGACTAGACACCATCTCGCTGCCATTAGTGTAATATTAAAGTTATTCATTGCTGTGAAACGCAGCGATATCTAAAAATATATTGTGAAGATTATGATACCCAATAAAGGAACATACTTTTAAATTGAACGATGAGTGGTTTGTCGTAAAACATTTACGATATTATGAAATAGGGATTGTTTTCAATATCGTTCAATTTTAAAATATAGATTTTTTTCACTAATTCGTAAATAATTTTTTTAGGACTCAGTTTTTGATTTCATAAAAAATAATTTTTGATATTATTATTTGAAAATTGAACAGCATGGAACCAGATCAATTTCAAATTAATTGAAAAGTGGTTGTATATGTACAATATTTCCTGTTACTACAGTAGTATATAGTCATCACTACTTCTTAAAATCATTAATATCTTCTTTATCGTTACTAAAAAAAAAATAAATAAATAAATAAATAAACCAGTCTGACAACGGACCATATAGGCCCAGGGGAAAAATATGTTAAGGATGTATTTATTCTTGACTCGCGGCACACCAGAGAAGGCGTGTGGTCAGTATACTGTTCTGGCCACCTGATTTTCTCCCATTCAATGATGAATGGTTCCCAATGGTCCTCCAGAAGATTCCTGGTGTGCTCCTTCGGAACACCAACCCCTATCTTCTGGATTGTTGCAAACAAAGTTGCAGGTAGAAAAAAACAACTGTGCACATTGAACCTGTGACCCTCAGCTCAGGAGTTAGTTAGCAACGATAAAGAAATTATGGAGTACATTAGGAGTAAAATTTAATTGTCAAAAAATATATTGTACAATATTTTTATGAAAAGTAAATTTTAAGAAATAAATTTAAATTATATTTAATTTATCATACCATCTGCAATCCGTCTTCATTGTTGGCCAACAGAAGATGGTTTGCAGAAACCAATGAAAACGGATTACAGAAGGTATGATAGTTCTATAATCATTGGTAGTTATAATAACCCTTTTACTATTTATTATTTAAATATTAATTATGAGATTATTTTTAGTTTAATTATGAGTGTTGAATCGTCCTACATCCATTCCCACACCTTGAGTCAGCTATAGCAATCTTTATGCATTTTCCTGCTTCTAATAATTATTTAGACATTTTTCTACCCATTTTTGATGAAAGCAAAATGTTGAATATTCTTCCGCTGCGTTGTCAATGCGTGAAAGAATTTTTATTTTAGAATGCGCAGCACTACACTTGCAAAAATATTATTTACACACATTGAGAGAATTTTATTTGTCTTCATTAATTGCCATGCGATGAGTTCATCTAGGAAGTCTTTATTCCAGTAAAAGTTGTGTCACATTTTCTGATTCACTCAAGAGGCATGTAAAACGTTTTTTGCATTCCTGGATATTTCTACGGTGCAGATTAAGACTGAGTGGGTGGCAGGGCAGGACTGTCTTTCCCTGCTTTCATGAGGTAAGTGTCTTATTATAATATTCTCGTGAACAAGTCAGCCGTGGAGAGGTCGTCCCAGACTTGGCGAAGGCTGGAGTGCTGGAAGGAGGCCACTCCTCGGGAAGGATCGTGAGTCAACGCTTTCGCAACCCCACCCCTATAGGTCACTATCAATCTCTCGGCTGCAACTGTGCATTCCCAAGGTCTCTAGGCAACAACTTCAGGCCCCTAGGCAATTTTGTCTCTCTTGAATGTCTCTCCGAATTTCCATCAGTATATCCTTTATGAACTAACCTGAAGGGACTTTATTTTAGCTGTAGATTTAAGAAAAGTACGCACATTAAAACTTTCTGACATAAATGAACCTCTCATACCTTCTATTCTCCGTCTTCATTGGTTTCTGCAAACCATCTTCTGTTGGCGAGCTCTTTCGGACATTGTCCATCTTCGTGGCCGAATACATGTGTCCACTGTCACTGTCTGTATTTAACTGCTGAATACAGACAGTAACAGTGAACACTTGTATTCGGCCACGAAGATGGACAATGTCCGAAAGCGCTCGCCAACAGATGATGGTGTGCAGAAACCAATGAAGACGGATTACAGGTATGATAGTTCTATATTCATTGGTAGTGAAAATAACCTTTTAGATTATTTAAATGAACCTCACCTAACTAGGAAGAAGCCATCCGCAAGGAACAATATTGAAAAGGCTCTCTTGTGCCTAAGTCAAATACAAAGAAATTTCCCTTTGTTTGATCAAACTAATACCAACAATTTTGAGAAAAACTTGAGTAAATGTAATAAGGTGTATAAAAAAAATTCTTCAACCAAATATTATATCTATGACATATAATACAATTAATACACAAATTATAGACTTTTGTTATCTAATTTCAATAGCCATCTGCTAACTTTTGCTCGCTCCACGCTGATATCATTTCTTAAGATGGCTATTAAAGAACTCTTGGACCGCGGTTTCTACTTCTCGCAAAATTAACTTTTTTAAATTTTTTTTTCCTCAAAGAAAATGGGCCGTGGATCGAAACAAGCAGTAATCCAATGGAGAGAGATCTAGACTAAGTTTCGGAGGCATCAGGATTTGGAACATTTTTTCTTGAAGGAGGAACTCCTTTTTGGTTGATCAAAGCAGGATAAAGCACAGACAACTTTGCTTACAATATTTCCTGTTGTTCGTTGAAGAGTTCAGAATTTATAGAGCATTCATCAGGAACAAAGTCGTAATGAACAACACTTTTAAAATACTAAAAAAAGCAAAACATTGAGTTATTCAAGTAGTTTGCCTAAAATAAAAACTTTTTTGGTTACAAATTAGCATTTAATTCTTCAGTTACCATTACCGAATTCCTGAAATCTTCACTTAGCAGATGTTAAGGGCCCCTATCTCCTCGAACATTCTCTGTTTTCATTGGCCTCCTTTCCGAGGTCTGGAGTAACTCATATGTTGAAATTAATTTTTGACAATTATATTGATGAATATGCGAGCTAAATCATCTGATCTTTAGCAAATGACAGAGTAATTAATAATATCTATTCAATTTCTCAGTACTTGATGTACTCTGCATTCCCAAAACTTTAAAACAATAATGTATTTTTTGGCATATATATGTCTTCATGCCAACATTTTACGAACTTCATTCACTTGGTGCCAAGGTTCATCAATTTAAACCTCTCCGGTTGGTAGTTGAGAATCGTTCCCTTAAGAACCATGCCCGTCTCTGAGCATCTTCTTAGGAAATTTTTCAGATGAGCCTAAATGTTCTTTACCTACTCAATTAATCCATATAACAAGGAACACTTGATTAGAACCTTATGAATAAGCAGGCATTACACGGTAGTTGAAGACAACCATTTTCAAAGTTAATTATACGGAACCTTCATTCATCACTCAAAATCAGACAGCTTCAACCACAACTTAATGAGTTAATAGGTCTAGCACATGAGATAGCTGTATGGAGCTAATTGGAATACGGTTATGAACTGTTTGATAATATACAACATTGTAACTGATCTAAATAAAACATTATGGGCACAAACAAGAACAAAAAACACCTCGTAAAGTTAAAAAACATTACTTTTTTTTTGGCTGAAGAACAGAATAAGATATGCTGGATTCAATGTAGCATATCTTATTCTGTTTATAAAAGTCTTTTAGTCCCTTTTCCCCCAAGTGTTTCCATTCCAAAACATAAAATTATTTTTTCATGGTGTGACATCACGCATTATATTTTTTTTTTAAATCATTTCTTTAAAAATAACAATTAACATCGTACGAAATTATATATGTTGTAAAAATTCGAAACTAAATGCATTTTATTATTAAATTTATGAGAAAAAAAAAGTCCAAAGATCTTGAAGATTTTTCCACTATGAACGGGTCTTCAGAAATCAGGTACATGGTATAAAGAAAGTAGCGAACATCCGTATGATCAGGGATTGTACAATATAGGCGTGGTAGTATTTTTTTTTTTTTTTTCAATGACTACCTCCCCCTTTACCTAACAATACAGGTAAAATAACAGTGGTGTTTTCCTGTAGTACAGGATTGCTACATCTATATGCAGGGGTGCGCGCGCGCGCGCGCGCGTGTGTGTGTGTGTGTGTGTGTGTGTGTGTGTGTGTGTGTGTGTGTGTGTGTTATAAGACTATTGAAGAACCTAACAAAAAAAAAACTTTTTTTTAAACTATAAAAGTTCGTATGGTAGCAAAAAAATAACTTTTTTTTTTTGTTAGCATACGAACTTCTATGTAAAATTTATAATTTATTTCTAGCCCAGATTTAGTTTCATGTGACTTTACTCTTTTTTCCTCGGGTAAAAAACAAGTTGAAAGAGTAGTATTTCAAGTAATGAGGACATTTTGAGGGTTCGGATCATTGAGTGTGAACCCTGAATAAACGTGGTAGGTTGTCATTAACGAATGATTTAAGAGGATGAAGAAATGGATTTTGGACTTAATTTCAAAAATTGTGAAAATAAAGATTTACTAATAAAATTTCCCCGTCTCCTATGTTAATTATAATCATAAAATTAAAACCAGATTCACACTTTCTGAAGATCTACTTGAAATGTAGAATAAAAAATAAAATTACCCTATCGAAATTATTTCCTTCGATTTAGTTATATATCTTAGACATTAAATATCATATCAAGATTCTGAAATGAAAGTCACATTTTTGTGGATTCTAAAATAAAACTAATTATTTCGACATCTGTTTAAAAATGTAAATATTTAAGACTAGTGAAAAAAAGTAAATTTCGAGGAGCTCTTTAGGATAAAAATTTAAATTTAAAACAACAGATGTCATAAAGACAAAAAATATTAGAGCTACATATGTTTTAAGAGAAAAACAAAGTGAACAATAAACTTAGTGAGTATACACTGAGATACTTTTGAGTCTCATTTAAATGGATTAGCCCTTTATGGTAACGTGGAAGAAGATCCAGAGATATTTAGAATATAAAAACAGGTTATTACAGTTATACCTAAGCAAAATTCCAGGTGATCAAGAAGAGACCGTTCTAAATCAATGGAAATTATGACCATCGCATCTTTATATTTATAACTCATGTTGTATTTAACTGCTGAATACAGACAGTAACAGTGAACACTTGTATTCGGCCACGAAGATGGACAATGTCCGAAAGCGCTCGCCAACAGATGATGGTGTGCAGAAACCAATGAAGANTATATATATAATAAATGCATATATGTAATATATAGTTTGCTTATAAGAGATTGCATGTACTTTGTGTTGTGTGATATTCTATCCGAATTAATCGTATCGGCAAGTGACTTCAGATAAAATGTTAATGATTTAATTATGTGATATGTAAATTACATGTATTGAGTGACGTAACCAAATACTAATATAAATATATATGTGTGTGTATACATATTTCTGAAAATAAATATTCAATTCTGTATATTGAATGGAATGATTTAAGATTTAGGTTTTTACCTGACAGGTCAAACTTGATTCTATCAATAGAGCTACGAATACATGGGTTCACGAGAATACCCGATTATAATAATTCATTAACAATAACTGCATAAATAATCCTAATCTAAATCGTCAGTACTTGTTATTCGGCATAGTGTTCATAACATTGTGTCATACTTCATCGTCATAGCTGCAGAACTATAGTATATAATTACATGGGGCGAAATAACATCTGCCTCTAAAGTTATTCAGAATGTAAAAAATAAAGATATTTTTTACGCTTTTAATTTAAATATTTTTAGGATTTTTTTAAGCCACTAAAATATCATAGGCCGGATTAGGATATTTTTACTTGCTTTGTTTTACTCCTTTTTTTTTATTTTTTATTTTTTTTTTAAAGGGCAATAACCATTTTTCCCGGATCCTAATGATTTATTTTCGAATATATTTGACCTAAAGCGAAAGAAGTTCAGTACCGCGTCAACTGATACTGTATCAGTACATGTTGGGAAAGATGAATTCTCTAGGTAAGGTTGCTGCTATCCTAAGGCTCGCGTGCGCTGAAGAAATAAAACATACTCTGGAGTCTGGCTTGTTCCAGTCCTCCGAAGCTGAATCCTGCCGGCTGAAAACTATGCCGGAACGTACCCCACCACTCCTAGAACTGTTTCCAGTTCTATTTGCAGGCATAATACGCCAAAGCTTTCGTGCTCTAGGGATTCTTTGAAGATCGTCCAGATAAAGAAAAAGAAAAAAAAAAGGAGTAAATATTTTATTTGGTTGTGGTTTTTTATCCCACGTAAATTTTAAACAAATAATAAGAGGGAATATAATAAAAAAATCTATCTGCCCCATTTCTTTTTATAAAGAAAAAATTAAATAAAGTAAATGACGAGAGTCGACAAATAGCTTGACAATGTCAGCTCCTTCGAGTACAAGACGAAGTTCTCGTCTTTCTCGTGGGTTAGGCTCTCGCTAGTGTCGAGGGAATTGAATGAGATATCTAACGCGTCCTGGTAGCACAACTGGCAAGTGCCCCTGCCCGGATAGCAGGAGATCCAGGTTCGTTTCCTGGCTGGGACAGATAGATTTTTTTATTATATTCCCTCTTATTATTTGTTTTTAAAAAAAGGAGCTTCATTTAAAAAAAAGGAACGTATTCAAAATGTTTTTTGAAGGATTTCCTTCCATATTTAAGATTCCGTCCTAAATACGGACGGAAAAATAACCGTCCATATTTAGGAAGGGTGTAGGATATGGGTGCCGGTCACAGGAGTAAAAATGTAGACTGAAATGCCCACACTTTCAGAATATTGAATTCCTTCTTCAGGGCCTAAATCACAACAGAAATTGACTCTGTATGAAATGAGAGTTAGACAGTTTAATTAACTTTCGCTAGAAAATAGCTAAAAAGTGTATTTTTAATTTTCATATCTTTAATATTTAATATTTTGAGGTAATCAATGTAAATATTTATGTTATTATTTCTTGAAAATATCTGGCCTACTTTACTGAACGTTGTTAGGTTTATATAAATAAACAATCTCTGTCTGTCCCTCTCTCTATCTCACTGTTAATGTTTATATATCCCTTGAATCTCAGTTCTTTACATAAAAGGTAATTGGCTGTTGTTGGCCTACAAGAAAACAATTTATTTAAGTTGGTATGTTTGGTTTAGCAGGATTGTAAATGCAAACAGTTGTATAATATAGTATTTTAGAATAATGAATTTAATTGTGGTATACAATCCCGCATTAAATTTTCAACAAGAAATGCAAAGGGAGCCAGAAAAAAAAAATCTTACTACCTCAGGAGGGAATCGAACCCAGGTATCCTGCTTTCCGGGCAGATATGCTGCACCACCGTGGCAGGCTAGATACTCTCCCCAGCTCTCCACACTTTTCTCCGAGTTTAAACCCCCAAGTAAGACGAACATATATTAACTTATACTCGAAGGACCTAAGTTTATCAGCTATATGTTAGACTCTCTTTTTTTTTCTGATATTTATTTTTTAAATTATTAAATTAAAAATTGGTATATAATCTCACGTAAAATTTTCTACATGAAATGCAAAAGGAGCCAGAAAAAAAAATCTTACTACCATAGCCGGGAATCGAACTTATAGGAGACCCGGGTTCGATTCACGTCTTAGTAGTAAGATTTTTTATTCTGGCTCCCTTTGCATTTCTTGTAGACTATATTAGAATTTTTCAATTGCGGAGTTCTCGAATAAATGTTAAAAAAAAAAAAAAAAAAGATAAAATCGTCTGAATTAATTTTATTGAGCAGTAGAAAGTAAATGATAATAAATAAAATCAGTGAGAGATATGTGTTTGTGTGTGAGATAGCAGATATAAATAGGGGCGGATGATCCTCGCGAGGTATGACCCCCCTCAACCCCTCGAAAAGGAATAAGACCGGCTAACGGGACTCTCCAACCCACTCTCCCCGTCTCGCCGCCCCTCGTCGTAGACACGAGAGACGTTTTAATGGCCCGGAACACAGACAGATCCTAATCCCGACTGATGTATACACGTTCGCGAATGTCTACAAAAGGTGGATTATTGTGTTTACGGGGAGAAATCAGTGGGGAGAATTAAGTATGGGCTGTCACAAATCTAGGTTGTCAAAAACATTTCGGCCTGCGACTGGAAGATCTAAGCCTACTTTCTCAGGTTCCTTGGCTTCATTGCAATAGACAAAGTAAATGAGCAAATTTACTATTATATACTGATGAGGGCGTTGTATAAAGAAAGCTATTATCAATTGAGAGCTCAGTCAGTGGTTGCGAATTTTTTTAAAAAAAATTTTCGACAGGAAATTCGGAAACATGCTTCGCTTAAACAGCACTTAATTCATTTTTTTTTCTATAACAGTGNTTTTTTTTTTGTAATTTGTTTTCTTTTATAAAAATTCACTTTGACTGATTTTAGGGCACCAGGATTTCCAAGGGGAACCATTTGGGATTCTAAATTGACGCAATAGGGCCTTAGGCTATCTTTGAAAGAAAATTAAAACTTGTCCAGAGCAATGAAGTATAGAATAAGGGGGCTAACAGTAAATACCCACCCACCAGTACTCTTAAGATGAAAGATAGAAGTTTAATCAATTAGTGAGAGGGAATAGAATAAAAAAATCTATCTGTCCCAGCCAGGAATTTTTTTATTCTATTCCCTCTCACCAATTGTTTAAAATTTACGTGGGATAAAATACCACAACCAAATAAAATATTTATAAAGAAAAAACTAAATAAAGTAAATGACGAGAGTCGAAAAATAGCTTGACAATGTCCGCTCCTTCGAGTACAAAACGAAGTTCTCGCCTTTCTCGTGGGTTAGTCTCTCGCTAGTATAGAGGGAATTGAATGAGATAACTAGCGCGTCCTGGTAGCACAATTGGTAAGTGCACCGGCCCGGATAGCAGGAGATCCAGGTTCGATTCCTGGCTGGGACAGATAGATTTTTTATTCTGTTCCCTCTCATTAATTGTTTAAAATTTACGTGGGATAAAATACCACAA
>KZ807497.1:259994-270621 GCA_000696205.2 Oncopeltus fasciatus | reverse complement strand
GCCTTCACAGGGGGTAGTTTTTTTTTTTTTTACTTATTCTCGGGCAATACAAATAATGTCGGCAGGCGTAGCACGGTAGAAGAAATGGCCCGGCGCAGACACATGGGGGAGGGCGTCCCACCTGTTGAGCTGGGCTGCGTCTGACGTAAGAAGACAAGGGCGTTCCGGGCGGATGGCTATCTCGGCCGGTGTGCAAGCCTAGGGCAAGGCCGGAGCTGCATCTCCCAGTTCTGCAATTCGCCAGATGTGCACTAGACGTGCAGGGGACACGTGCACTCCTTAGGTCGCCTCGAGAACCCGGGCTAGACGTTCGGTGCCAGTCGTCTGATGCACCACTAAACATTCAACTAAATAAACAGATGTAGCAGTTTTACTTAGAACCATTCAAAAACTCATTTTACTACAAAGTAGCCTTCACTGAGAATGAAATATTCCAACGAGGCTTAATAAATCGATTTCTGATAATATTCTAATTTTTTTTAAGTAGATGTAATCCGTACGTGCCACTTATAAGAATAATTAAATTGAAAACATCAATGATAAACATATTTTTATTAAAAATCAGGGGAAAAACTTTCTTTTTTTTTCCACAATACGTCTTCCTGGAATGCAAAATAAGTATAAACCAACATCCTTGACGACACTGTGAGATTCCTAGACTTTGCAGAACTAAATTTTGTTAGAAAATAGTGTATTTTAACAGTATGATGATCCTTATGCACTCTCCAAAGGACAACGTAGTCTAGGAATTTTTGTTTTTTCAGCTAGAAACAAGACTATGGTTTCCTAAGAATATCTAACCAATAGACAACGGCAAAAGCCCGTAAATACACTTAAAGTAGTGTTTTCCTAAAGTAAATAAAGAATATAATAATCTATGGATCATTTCCATGTATAATAGACTCAACTTTACTGAACTCGTTTCTTGAGGAGAATAATGAGGGAACCAGCTTTGATGATATCATAATGACTGAATATTTTATTTGGTTGTGGTTTTTTATCCCACGTAAATTTTAAACAATTAATGAGAGGGAATAGATTAAAAAAATCTATCTGTCCCAGCCAGGGCTCGAACCTGGATCTGTCCTGGCTGGGACAGATAGATTTTTTTAATCTATTCCCTCTCATTAATTGTTTAAAATTACGTGGGATATTAAACCACAAATAAAATTAATATTTACTACCACTTTCTCTGAGTGACTCTTGAATACAAACGCTTATTAATTCTATCGACCCGTTTTTGTTGGAGTGAAAAAAAAAATCAGTTTTAAGGATTATTTAAAACGAATGAAAACATCTAATAACAAAAAACTTGTAAAAATGTTACTTTTATTTAAAACTAATTTTTCTGTAACTAAAAAGGGAGCCAGGCATGGTTAAACATCGTAACCATAGTCTCACGACCCACATCTCCTACACTGTATAGAAACCGTTCCAATATATTCATTCACTTGCTGTATAATACAAAAACAGAAAAGGATTTAAATAAATTTCACTGTCTTATTTATTAGTAAAAATGGATGATAAAAAAAATCAGATGGAATTTAAAATTATACATTTTTTCACCTCAAACAGACACTTGTAAAGGAATTTATCAAAAATAAAGAAGCGACTCGTATCTTAGATCCACATCCGATTTAGTTTGAAAATAACACCTTTATTTCTTGTCTGACTAAAAAACATATGAAGGTGGTTCGAATATAACCCTGAATTATTCAATAGACGCGCGAAACATTTAGTTTCAAAATAGTGGCTGCACTGTAGTATATTAGACTGGTGTGTCACTGAAACTTGGAAAACAGTTGAATAACCTCACTTTTCAGTGTCGCTCAGTGCCATGACGGAAAAGGATGTGCCAGTCTCTGTAGTGCAACGCAACATTTTGGTCAAGGATAATGTAAAATCCGCGGGAATTTATTGAAATCTACTCGAGTAGTTCGGGAATGAGTGTTCACGCCAAGACCCAAGAGTAAGTATGGTGCTCAGCTTTCCGAAAAGGCCGAGAAGTGGTGGTTCAAATATATTCTGTTTTTGTATTATACAGTAAGTGAATGAATATATTGGAACGGTTTCTATACAGTGTAGGAGATGTGGGTCGTGAGACTGTGGTTACGATGTTTAACCATGCCTGGCTCCCTTTTTAGTTACAGAAAAATTAGTTTTAAATAAAAGTTACATTTTTACAATTTTTTTTCAGCTTTTCAAGGTAAACTGTGCACTTTCAACTGTTTTACACGTTTCAAACAAGCCATTCTAATATCCAGAATAGCTAAAACCTTAACTATTCAAAAATTCCGGGTTATATTTGAACCTTCCTCCTATTATATATTAAGATGCAAAAAATGCTTGCATTCAATATGCTGACAAAATTATGTTGCATGTTTTATAAGAATTTTTTTTTTTTAATTCCAGAATAAATGCATCTGAATAAGTTCATGTTTCTGGATACGTATATATAAGGAAGAGAAATCGGAATTTATAATCTCACCAAAAGAATTTCCAAGCAACTTAATTTCTTAATCCCATTTTTCTAATTCCATTTTTATTTATTCATAAACATTTAAAAAAACAACCTTTCCAGTTTAGTCAGGCTTTAAACCAACTCTTCGCTAAGATATAAGCCCATACGAATTAAGTATATAATCCTTTTAGAAGAAAATAATCCGGTTCAGACTACGGGTTTAACGTTGAGCTCAACGCCTTTATATATATTTTTTCCAGATCCTTTCAAAGTCACTACTTTTAAATTGCAATATCTATTTTTGCCAGATTCATCTCAAACCACCTCCCACACAAATGCGGGGTTTTTTTTTTTAGGTTTCTTTTACTTAAAAATAAAGTACATGGCCATTTCTGAAACGTTATTAGTCGTTAATATCGCGAATAGAATTTAATGGTTATTTAAATAAAAAGGTTTGTGGAGTCACAGATTTTAATTAGGAACCTCATACAGGGTTAGAAAATTTATTTAAAACTATTGCAGTTGGCTAATTCATTCAAATCTTCACTGAGAAATTTTTCAAAGGTTACGCACAGCTTTTATAGAGCACACATAAGGAATAGGTTAAATACGCACTTCATTACATAAATAATCAATTATAGAGAATTTTTTTTATTATAAAAAGAAAAAAAAATTTTTTTCTTCTACTTAAAAATAGCAAGAGCAGGTCCTGTTTTGCATATATTTCAATTATTACTAGCAAGAATGCCTTGCTGAAAGGCCCAACCAGGCTTCGTGGATTCCTCCCCAACTGTTATCCGAGGTGATGCGTTCAATTTGTTTTTAATGACACCAAATATAAGTCTAGCATACTTATTCATTCTATTTGGCTTCTAGTTCCTTGCCTTGATAACAATGTCTGAGAAATAATGACTTTGACGCTTGGATCCAGAACCAATAACATTTATTTATACTTTCACGACACCCAGCTTGTCGACACTCTCTACGCCATACACACTAGGAGTGCGAAGTGAGAATTACGATAAATTAATGGATAAGGTTGTTAATCGTAATGACTAGCTATTTTCCACTTATACGTACACCTTTCCGCCGCGTTGCAAAAATTCACAAACCAACACTACCACTTTCTAAACAATTAATGCAAGAGAATAGAATAAACAATCAATCTGTCCCAGCCAGGACTCGAACCTGGATCTCCTACTTTTTGGGCCGGTATGTTTCCATTACACCACCGGGACGAGCTAAATAACTTATTAAATTCCCTAACTTCCTAAATTAAGGAGCTGACATTGTCTAGCTATTTATCGACTCTCGTTATTTACTTTTTTAATTTTCATTCATAAATATTTTATTTAGTTGTGGTTTTTTATCCCACGTAAATTTTAAACAATTAATGAGAGGGAATAGATTAAAAAAATCTATCTGTCCCAGCCAGGGCTCGAACCTGGATCTGTCCTGGCTGGGACAGATAGATTTTTTTAATCTATTCCCTCTCATTAATTGTTTAAAATTACGTGGGATATTAAACCACAAATAAAATTAATATTTACTACCACTTTCTCTGAGTGACTCTTGAATANTATATATATAATATACATTTCGCATCAACAGCTGATTGTCATTAGCACTTAACTATTATTGTAATAATTCTTATCCAACTAACAACAATAATCCTCTAAACAACTAATCATAATAAATAAATAAATAAACAATAATCTAGTAGTAAATATAAAATTCAATCAAATTAAAATAGTTAAGTTCATTAATAGTAAAATATCACTTATGTTTAGAACTATCACTAAATTTATCACAGACAAGTAAGTTTTGTATATTGATTCATATACTCCGGTACAATTTTATATATCTCAGGCATTAAATTATCTTGTTGAAATTTTTATTTTCTCGTAACATTTGCTTTGTTGTTTGTAGTTGGGGACACTCGCTAATAATGTGGTCCGCCGTGAGAAGATCTCCACACGGGCCACATGTGGGTTGTCGCCTACCAACTAGATGGTAACCGTCAGTTGAATGTTATTGATATATTCAGCTTTAATATCTTTGGACGGGTGGAGAGGTTATATGTCATATATACCTCTCCAATTGGTTCGACAATAAATATAATTTAAACTAATAATAACTGTATCCGACGTTCACGAAGAAGTAGGAAGCGTGATTTTAAGAGGAAAGTCATTCGTGATTGGAAATTTGATGATGGTTCAACTAGTTTTTCAATATATAATAAAGAAAATATTTATTAACGCAGGTGGCAAAGTTGTACTTGGGGGTAAATTCATTTTTAAACAGGACAATTACTCCCCGCACAGAGGAAGAATATCGCTGAAATATACCGTCCTTACCCAGTAGTACAATCCTCCATAACTTTGATGGATTTTCTCGTAGGGTGATGAGGAATAGTTAAATCCGAACCAAAGACAAATTGAAAGCTGTTCTATTGGCTAAACTGGGACTGGGTGTCACTTAGAAGCTTGTACGAAGTTCGATCAACAGTCTTATTTTTGTGTGGGATAGTAACTCATAACATATCGATTTGTATTTTATAAAAATAAAATAAAAGTATAGAAAGTTCTTATTGTTTTTCATTGTCCTATGCATGAATCGTTTCTTAGTTTCCAAATGTCTGGAGTTCACCGTGTTAGTAAAACAAATAAATAATAAAATAAATGTTAATAAAACATACCTAAGGAATCCAAATTTGCAGTAGCCGGACGAATGTCACTGCTCACTGTGGGCTTGTCTAAAAAAATAAAAAATAAATAAAATAAAATAAATTAAATTAATTTTAAAGATGAAGTACGAAAATACAAGTATACAATATAATTAAAGTATTATAAGTATGTAAGTAAATTATTAATTTCCTGCTCTGGAGCGCTTTTTTTTAACACTAATGTGTAACTAACAATTGTTATCAAGATTTTTTTAATTTCCTTCCCATGTCCATTGTATTAGACACAATTTTCAAATCAGCTGATTTAATTCATAAAAACAAAAGGAAAGTACATAGCTATTTAAGTAGTTCTCATAATATATTATAATTAAGTAGTGAAGGACAATACGAATGCAAATAAATAAGTTTGTCAATAACACTTGTGTAACTCTTACATGCTCAAGATTTGTTGAAAAGTCTTGTCACTGAACAAGTAATTTCTCATGCAAGTTGTCCTTGAACTGAGAACAAATTCTAAAGAGTATTTAGAGAAGAAAATTTAGCGCTCTATTAAACACGCATATTTAATCATATTAAGTGATTAATATTTAACAGTTTAAACATTTATTTAAGGACTTATGAAACAAGAAACATGAAACAGGTCTCTACCTCCCAAAGCCGTTATCCCCTCTATGGTCAAAAATATATTTCTCCTCTTGCCTAAACGCAAGTCTCTTGGGTACAACCTAATTCCCTGTCCAAATCCTCGAAAAGGCTGCAACCTTCCTTCTGAATGCATATATTTATTTATTTACCTAAACTCTTAAAAGACAAATATATTCATTTACTAATACAAATATATAAAGTTAGTTAATTAATTCACTGGCTCTGGAGGCTAATAATTTTTTAATAGGTAAACAACGAGATCAACTTAAGTCACAACAACAAATTTTATTCTTCACATTAGACTAACAGGAGATGTTTCGGCTCATTCCGAGCCATCTTCAGTCCTCTAATAACAATATTTTGAAGGCACCAATATCCTACACAAACAATATAATAATAATAAAAAGAGAAAAAAATTAGAAGCAACGTACATAGCAGATATGAATTTTGACTATAATTTGGATGTATTTAAGTTTGGCTGAGTGTATATAGTGTGTATATATATGGGTATATGTAATGTATGTATGTGGATATAATTAGAAGAGCGTGCGGAGACTGAATTTGTTTTTTCTTTTCTTCTTGAGTGATAATTTATATTGTTTTTATTTATTTTTTAATGTTTAAATTTTCCATTGTTTCTTATTATTGCTCTGGTTTGTAATGACTGGTAAAAAATTGAATGATAATATGCATGACAGTGGGTAGAAAATATAATGAACAAGGACTTAAGTCAATCCTGTTTCTGGAGCTGCCTTGTTGGGATATGAACAAAATAGATAGAACAAAATCCTACAGGATTTGGAAGTAGCATGTTTGATGTTCTGTACTTGATCAAATAGTATGTCTGCCAAGTAATTTATTATTAATAGAATTATATGTATTTGCCTAAATTATGTGATCTAGATAAGGATATTACAAAAATAAAGGGGCATTAATTATGACTCGACCAATTGATGAACAATTTTTTAAGAATGGAGCTAATTGACAAACTATCCAGGAATGATAAATAAAATGGTGCAACACATGAGAGTATAATCAAGTTATTGACAGCATGTTATAACAGATTTTAAAGAAGTGTCTTGTAAGAGATATAATACAATTTTTGGTTATAGCAGGACTGATGATGGCTCGGAATGAGAAGAATTAGTTAGTCTGAAGTGAAGAATAAAATATATATTGTTAAACTTAAGTTGGTTCCCTTAACCTATAGAAATACTCAAAGTTGTAAGTTATAATTAAAAATATAAATTTTATGTGTTCCATAAAAATATAGATATGCTGTGCTGATACTATTTTGGGAAACTATTATTAGAAATTTATAATGGCATCCTACATATTTGAGGAAATAATATTTTTTTGAGTGAATACAATTTTAACCTAAAAGAATCGTCCCTGTGACCTCTGCTTCTTTTCTTTCCAAAAAAAAAAAAATTATTTTTGCATCCGAGATATGGAAATGTACAACAAAATATGAAGATAAAGAAGGTTTCATATGAAAATATGCTATCAAACATTTGTCTGAAATATGTTATGACCTGGTATTTTTCTTTCTAGAAGAAGCTGTATTCCATTGAAGTTGAAAAATGCCATTGTATTAATGAAGAGAGGATTATCATGAATTCGGTATTGGTAGTCGAAGAATTTAAAGTAATTTGTAACCAAACAAGTTTTCGTTTTAGCCAACGTTTCGGCCTGAATTTTAGGCCTTCATCAGTGCTGAATATTGAAAAGAAATATACAAAAATAATAAAGAAACATGTCTATATGTCATAATATAACAAGAAATAAATAAATATAAATATTATATTATTCTTCTTATATAATAAAATAATAATAATGAAATAAATAATAATAATACAAGAAATATAACATTTTTTCTTTGTTATATTATGACATATCGACATTTTTGTATGTTTCCTTTTAATGTTCAGCCCTGATGAAGGCCTGAAATTCATGCCGAAACATTGGCTAAAATAAAAACATTTTTACATAATTTCTTAATTCTTCAACTTCCAAGACCGAATTCCAGATAGTCCTCTCTTTATAAAACTTGACGGTCAACAAATTTTCCTCCAAAGCCATTGTTTTTCAACAAACCAAGAAAACTGAAAAGAAATATGAAGAGTACTGGCCCATGAGCCATATGTATGTGCATTGCAAAATTATTCCAAAAAGAAAATAGAAGAAAACTTAAAAATCAACAAAGGGTAAAATCTCTCTTCCTCAATATCGTGAATTGAAATCAAAGCCGACTAGAGCTTAGATAAGAGAGAAGTTCAAAGTATTGAAATAATTAAGAAGGTATTTGGTAAAATTAAAAATAATAAATTCCCCTATTCTTTGATATAAACAGAACTGTTGTCAGTGTCTGGCAAGAAGGCGCACTTTTTAAATGAGGTAAGACAAATCCACCTGCATACTTGCACACCTCATTTAAGTGCTTTATAAATTCTAGGGCATTAGGTTATTCCAGGCACGTTTGAACAGCTCGTATGTTGCATAAGAATGCCAGTCCTATCTGGCGTCAGACAAGAGGCCATATTTAACACTCTCTCATATCTGTTGCATTGCATCGATAACTCGCAGTAAGTAATTCTCTGGTAACCAAGCTGCAAGAGAGCCTTTAATACCCTCAAATGTTACACAATTTAATGGTTCAAAAAATGGTATTTTTTTTTTTTGGAAAAATTCTGAAATAAACTGATGTTTATGTATTTTCAGCCCCGACGATTCAAACGAAGATAATCCTAATATCTTGAATAGGCCTTCACTCAGTTCAGTTTAAACCTTCGGAATAAGCTGAGCGTTTCTATAATTATAGGGGTAATGTAATTTAGTTAAACAGAACTACCTAGAGAACGTGAAGAATTAATAATATGTGAAATTAATAGTAAAATGAAATGTCTTGCCCAGGTTGCAAGGGCAGAAGTAAAGCAAAAATCATTTTCAAGCAGAGAAGGAAGTTCGAGCTAGATGCTTTTGCAAAATTGAGGCTGAATGTAGACTATAAGGCAATACTTATTGCTTATTACAATTATTAATATACCTTACTTGTTGCAATACTTATTACAATACTTATTCTCTGAATCTAAAACAATTTTAAGACCTTGAAATATTCTATTTCTAGTCCCAGAAGTCACATAGTATGAATTCCTTCAGGACAGGAAGTTATTGCAGCGCTGGCTCTAACAAAGACATGCCTTTCATATGAATTGCAATTCTGATAATATCGTGGGTGTGGAAATCTTAGAAAACTTGTGTCTTTAATGTTTCGTTGGAGAAGCTAGTCAATAGTATCTATGTTCACGTAGGCTTCGACGGTCGTCAGATGTATTTACCGTTTCTTTTTCCGGGTTGGACCGTGTCAAGTTGTTGATTTTTAATTTTTAAATTTCTCCTTTAAAGCTCTCATTTTCTATTCAGCCCTGAAGAAGCCATCACATGATGTGCGAAAGCTCGGCAACTATCAACAACTTGACACAGTCCAACCCGAAAAAAGAAACGGTAATTATTATCTATGTCGATATGTCAAATTGGCTCTATTTACTATCAAACCCCTGGATAGAGAGGGGGGTTATTAATTTAATGGTGACAAATTGATAATTGAAAATAAGTGTTAACTGTTGAGGTCAGTACGTCTGGATAATGATCGGAAAACGAGGGTTCGAATCCCGCAGAGAATTGACTTTTTTCTCTGGTAAAAATTACTTTATAACACTGTGGACCTTTCTCCCTACGACATAAACCCTTGCGTCAAACTTCAGTTTTACAGGGACGAACATAACAAAGCCGTAAGTGTAAGTAGAAGGAGTGCCAATGGATAGAGACAACAGGGGAGGGACAAGACACCTCTGTTGGCGGAATCTGAAGGTCGGATCGCCACCTGCCTGGATATACGCGAGACCATTGTTTAGGAGTCCGGCAGCCAGCAAGGCCAGGGGTCCAACAACAAAAACCCCACTGTTTTCCCATGGCAATTATCGGGGAAGAGTCGCCTGGAAGAGCTCGCCTGTTGGTCCAGGCGCACTCCACCCTCCAGGCAGAGGGAGATGTGTATGCACATAAAGAGTATCCGTATTTTAATAGAAATATCAACGTTCGTACCATAGCGCGACTTTGGTAAAATTTCTACAAGTCTTCACCGACTTATTACTTAATGAAAGCAAATACATACGCACACTCACATACACTCACGCATGAACGCACACGAACACGCATGCAATCGCACAAAAAGCAATGTAGCGAAACGTTGAATAAACCCTCAATTAATATAAATATTTATTTGGTTGTGGTTTATTATCCCACGTAAATTTTAAACAATTATTGAGAGGGAATAGAATAAAAAAATCTATCTGTCCCAGCCAGGAATCGAAACTGGATCTCCTGCTATTCGGGCCGGCGTGCCACTCGGTGGTTTAGGTTCTCGCAATTGTAGTGGGAATTTAATAAGATATGGTGGTACAATGGTTAAGCACGCCGGCCCGGGTAGCAGGAGATCCAGGTTCGATTCCTGGCTGGGACAGATAGATTTTTTTATTCTATTCCCTCTCATTAATTGCCTCAATTGATATGTTTGAAAGAGGTTTAGCGTCCGCATTTTTAAAAATAATGGAACAAGATTCGTTCTTTAGGCTTCAACTAAGAAAAATGCGAACTGTAGTGGAAATATCGTCAATATATTCGTAACTGTTAAATTTATGAAAACATCTATAGTTTATAAATATTTAATTTAGTTGTGGTATTTTATCCCACGAAAATTTCAAACAATTATTGAGAGGGAATAGAAAATAAAAAACTATCTGTCCCAGCCAGGAATCGAACCTGGATCTCCTGCT
>KZ807497.1:247612-259909 GCA_000696205.2 Oncopeltus fasciatus | reverse complement strand
TAGTATAACTGGAAAGTACACCGGCCCGGATAGCAGGAGATCCAGGTTCGATTCCTGGCTGGGACAGATAGTTTTTTATTTTCTATTCCCTCTCAATAATCTATAGTTTATGTGCAAGTGTGCATCAGTCTACTTATGTAATTTACTAGTGTTTGTGTTCTGTTAATATTGTACTCATTGTTTTTTACTGTCGACGCTGCGAAAACTATTTTTCCCAAAGGTTAAGTGTTATCCTGGGAATCAAATATGAAGATATTTGTATCGGTTGCCAATGGGCATTAATATACCTGCATAAAATATAATAATTATTATTTTTCTATCTTATGAAGTCATTACAGAAATACACCTGATCAATTTATCACAGAAACTAGACTCTTTCCATTGACAGTAACTATTATTTAAAGTATATTACAAGTATTGACAACAGGTTCATAGAAGAAAACCTCTTCTATTCGACTCAATTTCAATCCCACTCTGCATTTCCTGTTGGATTTGGATGGAACTCTCGTAAATCATTGGATTCAGATATTCTAAGTTAAAAGTATTTTATTTTATTTTTAGCAAAAATAAACATTTTAGTTTGGGAATAGTTGGTTGACTGTCGAACTTTATGATAAGAGATTGGTCGGAGATTCGGTCTTTGAATTTGAAGAAATAGGAACTACTTTGTAAACTAAAACAATTTTGTTCAAGGTAACTAGTTGACCGTCGAGCTTGTGAGGGGAGGTAAATCAGGGATTCGGTCTTGTGGACTGAAGAATAAATTGATGAATGATTTGTGAGCAAAAAAGTTTTTTAATAATGCCAAGGTTTCGGTCTAAATTTAAGCCTTCATCAGGGCAAATAGGGTGGATAAGACAGAATATTAGCTTACAAATCAGTTTTTATTCTTCAGTTACCTAGACCGAATCTCTGACTAACCTCTCATTACAAAAATTTATTAAATTTATTATTTCCAACTTTAGGCCTAAATATCAGGCCTTCTTTAGGGGAAATGAGTTGATGGAAGGAGAAAGAGTTTATTGATACCGCCTCATAAATATTTAAGCATTCAGATGACGGGGTGTTCCATGAGTTTTACACAGTGAACAACTTTATTTGTATTCCACCGCCGTGAAAGTTTTACTTAAATAACGGGGTGAAACCTAATTTCAAGCTTTTTAAAATGTCCATGTAAAACATTATCGAGAGTCCAATGAGAGATCATTCAAGTCCCCTTTAAAATACACCTCATCTACAGCATGATAGCGCATCAGAAAACACACATTTAACTTCTGTATTTATATTGTTATTTACAAATAATTTTTTTTCATTTTTAACATAAAAGCAAAAATCTTTCCTGTTGACTATTAGCTTGGAAACTTCATTTAAAACGAAAACTGACGAACTAAACCTTCACTTACAACTTTAAATTTCAAATCTGTCTATTTTCCGAAAAACATCCAACCATAAAAATGGTAACAGCATTGAAAATTCAAAGAAAAAACATGAGCAATAGCTCGAAAATTCAGGTTTACGAGCAAAAATACGGGTTGACGAGAAGACACCAATTACTACAATGGCAACAGAGCCATTTTGTTACGTGCAGGATATATATATATATATNTATATATATATATATATATATATATATATATATATATATATATATATATATATATATATATATATATATATATATATATATATATATATATATATATATATATATATATATATATATATATATATATATATATATATATATATATATATATATATATATATATATATATATATATATATATATATAAGACATTGTAACAAAGACAGGTGTCTGTGATAATACAATGACTACTACTGGAATCTCTAGTTAAAATGCATTTTTACTTAAGAGGCAAATTCTAGGTTGAAGACATTCACTATCCCTGATAAGTGGACAATTCAATGTAGAATGTTGAGGAATTTAAATATTTGAGAGCTGTAAATCCCGAGTTATCAGTGGCTGTGAGATAATTCCTGGTAGATGATAGTCCGACTGCTGGTTATCGGCTGATAGATAAGTCTGCCACTCGGATGCTCTTCACGCTCTGATAACTATCTCCAAGGAGAGATAGATGAGCGGTACACAGCCCGCTGCTCCTTCAATCTCCACTGGCGGAATTAAGTGGCTAATACTACACTCAAACTCTCAGCCAGGAGTTTAAATATGCCACTGCAGGGATTATAGAGCCCGTTCTAGATTACATATAAATTTTTGCGGTGTTAGAAAAAATCACCCTAACAATTTATATGTTTTGTATGTAAATTTTAATTTATCAAGGTGCAAAATATACTAAGTTAGGAAAATAATCTACTTATTAAATTTTTTTTTTTTTTTTTTTTTTTTTTTTAACTACTGCCTCTTTATTAGTAAATATTTTGATGTACAATGTGCTATAAATAGCAGTCCGTGTGCTATGGTGGTGTGAGTGTAATTGGTACACCACCCATTGGTACACCCTTTTACCCGTAGATATGTGCGGGTTATGGTGAGAATATATCTGCGGACGTTGAGCTCCGAGGAGCTTTACAAATGAAGTAACCGGTGAGGCATAACCGGCGTTTATATGAAGTTTGACACACGTACACAGGTGTGTCATTGAGAACTTAAATCTAATTCATGAGCATTTGATCATGAAAATGCTTATTACAAAAATGAATATATTATAAAATGAAAATACAAATAATAATATTATTACACACAGATGGATAAGGAAAATGAACCACTCACAGCTGCGATATGTATAGTAAATAAGAACAGGTGGGAAAAAGAGTGTAATGAACACAAAAAGAAAATTTTACTCATTGTAATTTTTTTTATTTTTGAGTGTTTTTTTCACTACACTCTTTCTCTCACCTGTTCTTATTTACATGTATATATATATANTATATATGTGTGTGTGTGTGTGTGTGTGTGTGTATATATATATACACACACATACACACTACTTTTCACAACTCACAAAAATTTATAATAAAGAATGCAGTTATGAATGTAATGTTCACATTGCTTTATTATATAAAAAAAAAAAGGTTGAATTTACTGAATGGAGTAAAAATAGAAATAATAATAATGTAAGAAATCTTGTAACTATTCGCCCCAAGCTCTGGCTTGTCCACTTCCGGAAAATATAAAATAAAACAAAAAAAATTGGTAGAACATACTTCCGCAACCAAGTTATAAAACTATTATTTAAAATTTTTTTAAAAGCAATATTGATACATATATATATATATATACATATAATTTTATTTTATTGAAATATAAGAAAAAGTAATATTTATATACGTTACAGTTAGGGATAGAATAATATTAACGCTACTAAATAATATAGCTAAATTGCAAATATGTTGTCTTATTTTTCATATTATAATAGAATTTGAGTAAATCCGATATCTTATAAAGGAGATTTCTCTTACACAACAGAAGACATGGGCTACCATCCGAAACATGTTTTGTTTGCTTCAGAGAGTCAACACACAGTTAGACAGTATCAGTAGTATTCTATCGACTAGATTAGAACTTATGGCAAGACTTTACTTTACTAAAAAAATTTACACCCGAACGGACTAAATCTTCTTGTTTATAATTTTAATACAAATACATTCCTTTTTAACGCGCAATGTAAGTCATTTAGGCGTAATTTAGTATTAAAAATAAAGTAGAAATTCCCAAATGATGCACGAATACACAAAAAAAATCGATGTATTTTTGTAACAAAACTACTGTAAAGAATCCGTTGGAATTTGGGCGGTTGTTAGTACTGTGATGGGATATGATTCGCTTTAAGCTAAAAGCAAAATCAAAAATGAATGACTTGGTTTTTCAAACTTTTGTATGTAATTCCAATGAGATCCTTTCTATTATTAAGATGGGAAGTCATGACGAGGGATGTCAACGACACATCCGAATTTATTAAAACGAATAAAGCACGATGAATGTAAAAGCACAAATACTTTGCAAATACTATAATAGAAATCATATAACATTACTTAAATCTAACGTGGGGTAGTAGGGAGAAATATTTTTTTGACCGATCACAAGACCCACGGTTTTATATAGTTTCCGTCCGTCAATAGTACAAATTATATTCAATTAACTTTTATTAAAGATTTTTTATTAATTATATAAACTTCCCGTAAAGAAATCAAAGAATCCAAATTGCAAAATATCAATGGGTCTTCACCGATTCTACATTGGAGAAGCTAAAAATAGGATACGTTAAAAATTACACGCGCACACACAATTTCTTGTATGTGCTCTAGCGACCGCAATTTTTTATTATAATTCGGTTTTAGCTTTCTTTTCAAAAAGTTTTGGCTAGCTGAATCAAATTCAATTATGACTGAAATCGGTAGAGGGAGTATGAGGGTTTAGAGAGAGACCAAAATTTAAAATATCTTCGTTATTATTAGTCTTAAAAAAAAAAAAAAATGTACAGAAGGAAATAAATGTAAAATTTAAATTTTATAACATTTATATTCCACCCATCTTTAATGAAACATGGCTATCTTAAATTTTGCAGCTCAATTGTGACGGACTTATTTATAAATGGCTTAAAATGATTCCTAAATAATATCGTAAATTAATTGAATGCCTTTAAATTATGTGAAACAGGTCCATACATAACGTGTATAACTGTCAATAAATATAAATTAAGTAGTTTTAATATCACAACAAATTTAAAACATTATTTAACATATTGTCATAAATGACTTACAAAGGTAACGGCAAAATAATTTCTTAAATATTATCTGAATAACTTAAAATTCTTTAACATCTTATAAAAAAGAAATTTATTTCAATAACTATATTTTTTATGTTAGAACATTACTGGACCTCTGTTGGCTGAAGTTATATAACTTTAATAGCTCTAAATTATAAGTAAATTCAAAGGAATAATGATGTGACTTTATTTATAAGTATGTCAGTTAGAACTAGTCAAGTGTGTAATTCTTATATCTGTAATTTCCTCACCAAGCTGCAATTACTTGCGACTACATAAGATACTACTCCACCCGACTATCTACAATACATAATGCATATATCTCTCTTTACGCAATGGATCATTATTCGATATCGATTGTAAAATCCCATTCACTATTACTTCAGCAAATTCCAGCCAGAGAGACTTAACACGGAAATCAATTCAGGCTATTTGCATTAATTTACAGAGATTATCAGCAGATTTACTTAAAATATTCACATGGTTACGATATCAAAAATTTTTAATTTTTTTTTTCGTTTATCTTACTCAGCAGAAGCTACAACTATTAAATGTTCGAACAATTAATGAGAGGGAATAGAATAAAGAAATCTATCTGTCCCCGCCAGGAATCGAACCTGGATCTCCTGCTATCCGGGCCGGTGTGTTAAGCCATTACACTACAAGGACTAGCTAGATATCTCATTAAATTCTCTCTACACTAGCGAGAGCCTAACCTACGAGAAAGACGAGAACTTCGTCTTAAACTCGAAGGAGCTGACATTGTCATACTATTTGTCGACTCTCGTCATTTACTTTATTTAATTTTAATTTATAAATATTTTATTTGGTTTTTGTTTTTTTATCCCACGTAAATTTTAAACAATTAATGAGAGGGAATAGAATAATAAAATCTATCTGTCCCTTCCTTGCTGGGTCAGATAGATTTTTTTATTCTATTCCCTCTCATTAATTGTTTAAAATTTACGTGGGATAAAAAACCACAACTAAATAAAATATTTTTATATTAAATGTTCGAAATTACAAAAGTGTGTGTGTGTTTGTGTATATGGTATATTTAATATATAGTATAATTATTTGTATATTAATAGTGTGTATTGTTATTATATTTATTATTGTATTTATTTGACTTATAATAAAATTCCTTCTCATCCTGGCCGTTACTTTGACTAACTCGAAAAGCTGGACGGTCAACGAATCACCAACCACGTTTTAAAATGATATTTATGAGGTTGTCTAGGAGGTGTGATGTTCTTCAATCTTGAAATTTACCATTAAATATGCCGACATCTGTCCTCGTAAACACCCAAAATGACGGTCATACGAAAAAACCTACTTAGCTGACGAAGATGCTACTGCGACCTCCACGGTCATATTATCGTTAAGCAAGGAAGGCCAGAGCGGAAGACCCTATTTTTTTGTCGGAGACTGTATAATGTGACAGGGGTAGAAATGAACGAGTTCGTTTCGAACGGTGAGAAGAGGTGATTCAGGGAGTCGGACCACACCAGTCCGACTCGTACTTACCGAGGGGATCAGTCGGGGTTCACATCCCGGAAAAAATCCTCTTATGACGGGCTCTCCGCGTACCTGCTCAGAAATCGACCCTAAACTGAAGGATTTATTTATCTCGAGATGTTTCTAAAGAAGCCCTGTCTTTCAGTTTATGAAATGCCTTGCTGTAATCTGATCGTTTGTCAATATCAACATGCCAAGCGAAATGTCATCGGCAGAATGAGTTGTTATACCCTGAGGACGCTTCTATCCTAAACCCAGAGTGTTCCTCCAATTGAGGTTACAAACTCTTTGGAAACTGACGGAGAACTAATCACTTATAAATATTTTGTTTGGTTGTGGTTTTTTTATCCCACGTAAATTTTAAACAATTAATGAGAGGGAACAGAATAAAAAAAATATATCTGTTCTCGCCAGGAATCGAACCTGGACCTCCTGCTATCCGGGCCGGTATGCTTAATCCATTACACCACAAGGACTAGCTAGTTATCTCATTCAATTCCCTCTACATTAGCGAGAGCCTAACTTACGAGAAAGACGAGAACTTCGTCTTAAACTCGAAGTAGCTGACATTGTCATACATTTTGTCGAATCTCGTCCGGTGTAATGGATTTAGCATACCAGCCCGGATAGCAGGAGGTCCAGGTTCGATTCCTGGCGAGGACAGATAGATTTTTTTATTCTGTTCCCTCTCATTAATTGTTTACTAATCACTTATGTTTCTATAATGTAAAACGACGAAATACAATCAACACAGCCAATCCTTTAAATATTATAAAGCTTGCTATTAAAGTATTTTATTTGTGCTCGTGGCAAAGTTTATGGCAATTAGGATTACCAAATAACAATCAATTCTTCGCACTTTTAATATATATTAATTTCTGAGCGCTTTCGGAATCATTGAATCATCATCTTTAAAGCTCAGTCACCGTTTTATGAGGGTCCCTGACTTGGTCACTCTAGGTGCACTTGCTATTAAAGCTAGGAATACAGAGGTTGTAATTACCTACTTTAAATCAAGCTCTTCTATTAGTTGTAATTTATTTTAATTTCCAAAATTTATATATTCTGTTATCATATAGTGGATTTTATCATATTATCGTAGGTAAAATTTAAATGAAATAAAAAACTAGAAGTTAATTATCAATTAGCATTTTTAAGAAATTAATTTAAATCGAGGTTAGTTTTGTAAGGATTAGTGGTATTGAGTAGTCCATTCTGCCATGTGAACATGATCCACAACTAAATCCCTACAACCGTATACAAATTGGTATTTTATAAAAGACCCAATTCACTAGATACTTAAGAATAAGTAAGTAAAATATATATATTTTTATTTTATGAATTAATTTTCTACATTAGTCATTCGTCTTTGAATTGGCTGTGGAAGTGTTTAGCCAACAAAAAGTTATTAATCAGGGCTCACGTAAGCCAACCATTAATATCTCCACTAAATAATTTCTAATTAAAATAACTTGCTCACCCATATGCTTATTAAATGCTTCAAAATATTAAAGACCATATGTAAACTTCTATAAAGTAATATTATTAAAATCCATTTCCTCTCAGTACAAGGTCTCTCCAAAATTCAAAATGTGTATTGCCACCTATCAGATCAACGTGGTTACGGAGAGTATTAGTGGAAGTAGAGAAAGAAGAATTAGAAATAGAAGGAGGAATATTTGGAAAATCAAGCACTGGTACCCTGCGCTGATGAATGTGCATACACTGCACTCCCCTTGCACTGCATGCAGAGTGGATTTGCCTCGGTAGAGCAGCCTCTTGTGTCATTACTGCACTATGCACAAGTCCCTCCATTCAACACCATGATCGATAACTTCCATACTCCCGTCTTAGCAACAGTTGCATGTCGAATCGTGGAAATCCCACTCTCACAGTCTGAGTGTCGTCTGCTAAATAAGGAATTGTACAAGCGGGAGTTCTGCATCCTTTGGTTGAATATGCTTTGTCTGCTCTCAATAATTATACACTATCCACAGAAACCGTGGGAAGCAGTTATTTTAATGTTTCTACTTATTTCTACGAGTAATAATTTTGTTCTGTTTTTATTGAAATTGCTTATTTTAATCGAACAGAAAGATCAGAAACATAACCCCAGTTAAAAATTTGAGTTTCCATGAGACATAGAATCAGATTAGCAACAACCCTAATCTAGCAACAACAACAAAGCAACCATAGGCTGAGAACTATTTGACTTCCTTTCGTAAGTCAATCACTTTATGTCGAGAAGGAAAATTGTGAACGCCAATCTACATTCATTCCAGAAGATTCCAGAATATTAACTGGGAGGTAGGTGACACTGAAAACATGGCTATAATCAAATTCCAATTACATCAGGTGTCAATAGGGCGTAGATTTTTCTTTCCGAGCTTCTTCATCCATTGACAATGACACGTTACGTGTCTCCCTCCCTGGGGAGGGTACAAGGGCCATTGTTCACTCTAATAGGGGAAAAAAAAATATGAGAGGATAGGTCGATTTGGTAAGCAGCCATCTTAAATCAGTCGTCCAACTCCACAATGAAAAAGGTGAATCTGAAAGAATCACAAAGTATGTAATCAAGTGTCATCGGCTGAACCTAATAATGAAGCTTTTTTTGCAATTATATTACCCCTTCAAAACCTAAATTACTGTGGTACATTGTCATGGTATGTTCCCTAAATAGCATACAAGAGAGACACTTCCAACGGATTTATAAACATAAAGAAGTTTTAAATATTATGGGTTATGGGTAACTAAATTCTCAGGATTCAGTTCAGGCTCAGACACTGACATCAATTTTATACATTATTTATTTCTATTTACTTCTTCAACATTCAAAGGTAGAAGAAATGTAAAAAAATCGAACATAGATGTACATAACTTAGGCTATTTGTATGATTTATAGGCATGTTTTTTAAATGAACATAGAAAATGTGAACCCCACACGAACCTTATTTACGCAGTTTATTGTTCTAAGGGTACTGCGGCATCCACAATTGGTGCCAAACAGCAACTGTGAAGGAGTTTAGTTATTTATCCAGAATTATGAATATTATGCAGTCTCATCAAATGGGAAATATGGATTTGTTCGTAAACTGTTGGCATTGCTATGTCGAGGTTGGCATAGCTTCACGCACCTAGCTGACGGACAGGGCCGAGGCGTGTGCCACATCTGATTGTGCCTGGGATTTATGGGCAAGTGGACTACACTTGGGACACCCATGAATGGAGCAGCCGAGACGGCTCGGCATAGCAATGGCCTACCATGGCCAACTTCACAATCACCATTTTTCCTTTTATCCAGGAGGTTCTTTCTATTCTGTCTGTGGGCTGGCTTACTCAATATGCGGTAATGTGTGTATGCCACTCATTTCAATGGATGCCTTATGAAACGAAGGTTCTATATGAAGTGGCCGTTACATGAGCGATTGTTCCAACTTCCTCTTCTACTTGACTCCGTATAGTCTGGAGCCACAACTCAAACAATCAAGTATTGTGACTTCATTTCAATTGGTTGATTCTTTACTTCTTAGACCTACTCACTTTCTGCAACAGTATTTTTAACTTAGTTTTAATTCTGTATAGAATAATTATAATGTATATGAACATGAAATTCCATAAATATATCCCTCGTGGAGACTACTATTTTTTTATGTGGTTATATTCCTTTGTAAGCAAGTTAAATGCTGTCTGATAGTAATTTGTATAATAAACTTTCTGTTAACCCTGCAACCTTTCTGTTAACTCTCTGAACGGTTTGTGTGCCTGTCTGCGTATACTTCGAGCGCTTGTTGAATGAGTTGTTGATTTTTGTACAAGACAGAAATAGTCGATATTATAAATCGTGATCGAGGATTGACCATAACTTAAAAATATGAGGTAAGTCAAAATTATAATCATGTTTATTATTTTTGACCAGTTTTTCTGTATAAAAAATATTTGCATATAAGATGTTTAAGTAGACTTCCACTGTCTCCAGAAATAATCTTAGATTCTTTATCCGGGTTTGACTGTGTTGACAAGTTGTTCTTATCCTGCGATGGCTTTTTCGGGGCTGAATGGAGAATGAGCCAATCATTTATTTTCGATTCAGCTCGGAAGAAGCTATCACAGAATGTGCAAAAACTCGGCAAAAAACAAATTTTGACACGGTCAAGCTGGGAAGAAGAAGCAATGGGTATATGTAATTAGTTAAATACCTCGACGAGATAATGGGATCTGTCCTATGCACATGTTAAACCGAAACTTCTTCAAAAATCTTTTGCCTCTTTGTACTTGACTTTATAAAGGAACAGTTGATGTATTCTGATAGTTAAATATTTTGTTAATAGTCAAAATATTATAATTAATTATTAATCAATAATTATAATTAGTTAATTATTTCGTGAAATTCTAGTCATTTAGATACTTTTTATTAAAAGAATGAATAGCTCTTTTCTTTCACTACCTATGTGTTCTATAACTTTTTCATCAGCTAGAGGCAGTGAAAGTAGACATTATATATAATATCGGAATAAAATAAATAATTTTCAATTTTGACAAGTTAACTGTTCTTAACTGGACACCAATTTGGTGAAAGCTCACTCGTCCAAAGCTTTACAAAAATATGGTCGATTTGTTCAGGAGAAACGTGTTTAATACAACTCAGGACGTTTTAATTACCCCACAATAAGTTCAGGTTAGTTCTTGAGTTTAGGTAAAACAATAAAACAGATTAAATAATATTTTCAGACAGCTGATTCTTCTACGTTGTTTTTTTTAAATACTCAAAAATATGCGCAATAATGTACAAGTTCATAAATGCCGAATCCTATTAAAACTTATTTTAATATATTCTTTAACTGGAGCACACAGGCCCATATAGAATAATTCCTCTTCGCATATTACTATGATGGGTTTGTGCGTTTTCTGACTTGAAGTTTTTTATGTAAGATGTATTTAGGCATTTATGAAAGCAGTACTGATTCAGAGACTTGATTTGAATGTTGGAGCTAGCGCACACCATTGAGGCGTCTCACACAGATGGGGGTTGTTGACGAGAGGAAGCGAGTGGCTAGCAACCCAATGGACGTAGGCAGAGTCCCAATGACTCCTGACAATGATTGATGCACTCAATTTTTACCCATCTGCATTGGAGGTGACCGAGGAAGCCCGGAAGCCTGCTCTCGCCATCAGTCTCAATTCAGACAGTAACCGTGGTGGGAGGAGAACGAGAGCGGGAAACCCCTACTAGGAGACTCAGTACAGCAGCATAATGTTGCAGAGCCCCTGCACAAGGGTGACACGGAAAATCGTGTGCAGAACTCTGGGGTGCCACTATGCCTTCCAAAAACCAACGAATACAATCATTTTAGTCCATAACGCTCAGAATAATTGTTAACGCTCTATATTATGTGTCCAACTCTACCCTTCATCACGACTTTAATATTCATTTCGTCCAAAAAATGCAAACTCTTCCATTGAAAACTCCAATTTCATCCTACTCCATATGCGCAATTCCCGTCATCGTGCTCTAATTCATACAATCCTCCCCGGCGACTAAAACGGAGATGGCCTCGCGACCTCCTGAGCCTTAATACCTAAGCTTATTTGGAGTGGGGTCGATGGGCTCATATATACAGCATATTAATATTCATCCAAGAGGAGAGTTTTTTGACCGTAGATATTATTCTTAGATGATTTTAGTTGGGGTTCGGTCAAGGTAGATCCAAAAAACACAAATTTAAAAATTCTATTTTTTTAAAAGATTATCTGCCATCGTTTTGGCTTACATTGTAAGCCATCTTCAGGGCTATCATGAAGATGAGAGAGGACGTCCTGTCCCTAAGATCACATTTCCATGACTAAGGAAATTCTTAACCGAACCCCAACTAAAATCATCTAAGGATTGATATTCATTTATTTTATTGTTATTTTTATATATTTAATTTTATAATATATTTATTTAAAGTTTTTGTAAATTATTATATAATCTCTCAGTCATCGAATTACAAGATGTAATCAAACACTGTAATAAATAAAGATTTATAAA
>KZ807497.1:230435-247365 GCA_000696205.2 Oncopeltus fasciatus | reverse complement strand
AGAAACGTAGAATACTTTAAAATTAAATGTGGAAATTTAATTTACGAACCAGAGAGAACAATGAGTCTCAAAATATTTGTTCATTGCTTACATCCTTAAAATGATTATTATAGGTTTACGTATATGGTTTTCTGAGGAGTGTAAATTTTAAAGTTTTATACATAATGTATTAATCTTCAAAATTATTAGCCTTTGCTTATAAGAAAATTACTATTATTTTTTATTAACTGTACAAGTCAATAATTTTTATTTGGATAAAAAAAAAAAAATATTTTATAGTAAAACATTTAGGGAGGGGGGGAGGGGGGCTATAGCGTTTTCAAATTACTCTTCCCTCCATCAGCAAGACCCTAAATCTTTTAAAATTGATACTAATGAATATTTCAATACAGAAAAGGTCTCTCTACACCATACCAGCTTCAAAAATAATTCTCTCAAAATTAATTAGATGTTACTTTTATCTATTTATTTTTAGACAGGAATTAAAATTTAACATCAATGCTTTTGGTTCCTCGATTGAGGTCTGTGAACTGATTTAGTCTTATCCTTTTAGTTATGCATCAATATGGCTTCAACAAATGATAGCGTTACTTAGATATGGTAGCTTCAAAGAGTCAAGATTTTATTATCTCATCTAGAGGACGAGAAAAATAAATATGGAAGAAAACATCAATGGTTTCTGGGCGAGGAGAGTGGCCTTGAAAGGGCTACTGCACTTTGCTTTCAACAATATCTTCTAAGAGAATACGATCAGCAGAAAATGTGTTGATCTGTGAATGCCTTTGCAGATAGCGATGTGCAGTAATGTGTGGAGGGTTTCTGTGCGAGGAGAGTGGCCTTTGAAAGGGCTAGTGCACTTTGCTTTCAACAACATCTTCAAAGAGAATACGATCAGCAGAAAATGTGTTGATCAGTGAATGCCTTTGCAGATAGCGATGTGCAGTAATGTGGGAGGTTTCTGGGCGAGGAGAGTGGCCTCGAAAGTGCTACTGCACTTTGCTTTCAACAATATCTTCAAAGAGAATACGATCAGCAGAAAATGTGTTGATCTGTGAATGCCTTTGCAGATAGCGATGTGCAGTAATGTGGGAGGTTTCTGGGCGAGGAGAGTGGCCTCGAAAGTGCTACTGCACTTTGCTTTCAACAATATCTTTAAAGAGAATACGATCAGCAGAAAATGTGTTGATCAGTGAATGCCTTTGCAGACAGCCACGAAAACTGGTATGTATGCTGTATGTAGCAGAAAGAAGGGATCTTGTAATTGTAATTCCACTAAATTGTAGGCCATAATGAGTGGGGGGTAGGGGATTCTCTTAAGCCCCTAAACCGTGACAAAGGTCTCCCCCCTCCCCTCGTAAAAGTGTACGCCCAGAGACTTCAGCACAACACTCTATTAGCGCTGTTATCACCTCTAATCCCAGCCGTTAACAGAGTTCAAAGTAATTCCTTCTGCCTTTTAATTTTCTATCAGGTAGGATTGGGCCTTTTGTCCTGCTTACTATCACTTAGCAGTAACTGCTCATAAAGACAAAACTAAAGATATATAATCCTAAATTTGTATAAATAATGTAAAATAAATGTACCAATTACAAATTTAATTCCAATCAAACTAATAGCAAATTTCCTATAGGTAAATCAAGCTATACTCGTTGGTAACATGAAATTTCAATAGATCTTCACAGATCCTACATCGTAGAAGCTAAAAATGAAGTCTGTTAATTAGGTCCTACTGATTCTATAATTAGGTCCGTTAATTAGATCCTATAATGTACTACTTTAAATAATAAATATTATCCAGGAATGAAAAATAAAGTGATGCATCACATGTACGTATTATACATATATTTATTAAGAACATGCCTTAACAGGTTTTAAGGAACTGCTATATATAGGATATAAATTACAATATATGGTTATTGCAGGACACCAAATTTTGAATCTGTTAAATTATCTATTATAATAACTGTTTCGAGTAAACAATAGAAAATACAATGGATAGTGAAATAAACTAAGGAAATAAAATAGTAATTTTTTAAAAACTATTTATTGTTTTGTTCAATAAACAAAATATTACCACAAAACTGACTTCTAACCTTAAGCCAGGCGGAGGTGGAGAGTTCTGTCTTACTCTTTCAAACCATTTTGAGTAGCCCACACCTAATACATATAATTCAAATGAGTATTTTTATTTATAAATAGCGGTTTGAGATTTATTTTGAAGATAACTAGGTAATGGAATGACGAATACATAAGATAGGGCTGACTGGTGTGGGAAGATTCGTCTCTGAGATGCATGTGTGGCAAATTTATAGTTTCTGCTGTAAATCAGAGTTAACTATAGTATATAACTATAATATATACCATGATGTTGATCGCCCTATAACCTGATCCTAATACATCGACCATAAGTGTGGATTGGCCGATTGAGACAAAGACCTTCATGGACATGGCGGACACATAGTTGATTAGAGGTGTAGTTAGTACCAGAGGAGCAGTAGCAAACCAGTCCAAGCAACAGGACATATAAGTCTCGGCAGACTAATTGCTGTCACTGTCACTGAGCCTCTTTATCTGTGATGCAGTAATCGGAATCGCAGTGACTGGATCACAGAGTACGGTGGAGAGGTGGGGGTTTCTCTCACAGAGAGCGGATAAGCTCTGCCACTTGACCAAAGAGAAGTGGGCGCCACCGGTAGAACAGTGGCACTTAACGAAAATTTTGAAGTGGAGCAGTTCCTTACCGCTCCAGACACAAGAGCTTACTCGTCCGGTTAGAGTGGTTGGCGTCACGGTAACATTTGCACCCAAACAATAAGGAGGGGAGATAGGGTGGAGAAGGGCTAACACTATTAAAGGAATGCATTATATAAAAAGTTAATAAAAACTTATATTAATAAGCTCAAATAAATAAAAACATTTTGTAATTTGATTACAATGAATAATAATAAAAAAATGACATTAATGAAAGTCACATGAGGAAAGAAGGACCAATGACACCACTCAACTCAAACTAAAATTATTGAAAAATATTTTATGTTTGAAGATGTGCCAGATAAAAGAAAAAAAAGGCTCGAAAATTCAAAGAATAACATAGAAAAAACACAGTAATCTGAATTAAAAAAATATCTTCCCACTCTTCAAATAAGATTCCTTTGGGATTTTCTTGCAACGTTTTAAATCCAAAGTTATTTAAATAAAACAATGTGGTAGTTATCATTTTTGTTTCCAATGTACTTTTATTTACATTGTTAAAAGAATTGTTCTAGAGAAATATTTTGATTTCAGTATCCATTTACAGTATCCTACTTAACATTTGATGAATGTTGAACACAAAATTGACTATCAATAAACTGACATATTTCTGTCAATGGTCTTAATAGCCTATAGTTCTTCGAGTAGTATATATTTGGTCTGCTTGGACTGACTGATAAGACTAATTTAAATAAAACGTATGAAAAAAAAAAAGTATTTTTACTGCTTTTATATTTCTTTTTTATGTTGAATGTTGAAGAAACGAAAAAGCAATTTAAGTTCACTAGCTGCTTGACGAATTGCCAGTACATTGACACCAATATAACGAATCGCTTACGTAACAAATCCTTATCTGAGAGATTATTAGCACTCCCTTTTCTTCTAATAACTCTTTGTTTATCTGTATGAACAGTTGAAAAATTACAATTTATCCAGGCCACGAATAAATATTAGCTCTTTTGCTCATCACAGTCTCAAAAGCAATGAATAAGATTTTTAAAAAAGCCCGTAAAGCAGGGATTGCCTAATCTAAGCAAATTACCCACGTTTCATTACAGATAGATATAAATAAGATTAAATGAGGAAAATTTATTTACAAGCCGGAGAGAACAATGAAATGTCAACAAAACTTCTATCTTGACTGGGCGGGAAGGAAGAGTACAAAGAACCTGACACTCAGGAAGTAGCGTAAACAAAACAGATTATGGATATACATAATAACAATTTTTCATTAAAGATGGATATAAATAAGAGTGGATATATATATATATATATATAAACGGTATGACCTATACTTGGTGAAATTGCATGTTCATATATTCTACTCAATGTTTAATAATTACACTTCAAAACTGAGCCTAACTTTTTGGGTAAAAAATGAAAATGCTAAAATCTGGCTTTATGTACTAGATAAATTAGTTTTACCAGGCTTTGCGGGCTGTGACAAGGACAAAATGAAAGACTTTACCTTGGATGTCACAATGACAAAGTAGGAGACGAGAATAGAATTGAGCAAGAAAGAAAAGCAAATTTACATGTGCTAACCAAGCTTTCAAAGTTGAAAAAGTACCTCGCACTGGGGCTGGGGATTTTCCATTTTCCAAAAAGGGGAATGCGTATAAGAGAAAATGGGGAAAATGTTTCATGCCGTAGTGAACAATAATTGTAAAGGGTATATGCACAAAAGTTTTGCCCGAGAAAGATAATAGTGGAAGCGCTCACAGAACGTAGCTATATTCGTAAATTTATTCCTTAATGTGTGATTTCGTATAAATTGTTTAGAACACAATCTTTAAAAAATAACGGTTAACATATATTATATTCTATAATGATGTTATAACAATTATAACTTTTTGTCTTCCTGTAAACGGCTTGCAATGAAAAGCCTAATACCCTATTAGTGATCTATATTTTTTAAAATTAGAGGTCACGCCCAACACTCGAAATTACATTCTTAATATATTATTTAATATAAATGTTATAAAATTCAATTTTACACAAATTTTGTTTTATATATTTTTTCGTAATGCTAATAATAATGTTTATATCAAGATGTTAAAGTTTTATCTCCAAAACCTCGCTCCCGACCCATTTCTGCCATTAAGTAAATGAAGCAGGCAAAGAAGTAAAATCTGGGAGAGAAGAAGCAGGAGTAGAGAGAAGGAGAAAGAATGTATATATATGTTTGTGTGTGTGTGTGTATGTATAAATTGTTCTGAAGAAGATTAAAATTTAGTTAGGGGGCTTTTTCGAAATACAAAAATTTTACATTTAACGAAGTGGATTTAATGGGAGTATGAAAATTTTAAGTAATTCATATTTAGGTAAATAATCTAAAGGGTTATTATTATTTCTACCACCAATGTATATAGAACTCTCATACCTTATATTCTCCGTCTTCATTGGTTTCTGTACACCATCTCCCGTTGGCGAGCGCTTTCGGACATTGTCCATCTTCTGGCCGAAAGCGCTCGCCAACGGGAGATGGTGTACAGAAACCAATGAAGACGGAGAATATAAGGTATGAGAATTCATATTTAAGAAATGCGAAAATTTATAATTGAAAAGAGAGTTCATGCAACAATAAACTTTAGGCTTTACCGTTCGCAACTGAAGAGTTTCACATCCCCAATTATCAAACACTCTTTCTAAGACCTGTTTTAGCCTACAAGATGAATGGGGAAAGCAGGAATATAACCAACACAATTAATTCAAATAAAATATCGTCTCCTTCATATAAAAAAAAAAAAAACTATTAAGCGTTTCGAAACAAACATTAGAAAGTAAATAGATTGCAAATAGAATATATCTCAAAGTGAATTTGTGAGGAAAGTCTTAATAATCTTATCTTTAAAAAGGCAATAAAGGAAAAATAAACATTTGAACAGATAACAGTTTTGCAGTATTAAAAAGGAAGTGAATATTTTCCTTTGTTTGTTCTGAAGAAAATGGGTAATTACTTGTTTTAAAATTTTAAAAATTCTCAATCTACAATATTGGGAAGGAAATTAAGGAGAAAAAACTTTTTAAAATTATTAAATTAAAAACTACTTTCTTAAATCCCCCTTCAATTCTCCTGGAGGGTAATATGCTCTTTTACACATGATTCTAGCTCGATCCATCTAGCCGTTTTAATGTGAATGACAGAGTTACACAGACTGATAAATATAAACATAGAGATAATAAACATTTCGCTTATCATGAAACTTATCGAATGTAACCAAGGAATACCAAGACTTCTTCAACTTCATATATCCACACACACACACACACATCTGTGTATAAACATATATTGTTTAAACACTTCATGTTTACTCATTCGCTTTGTTAAAATCGATACAGCTGATATTATTATCTGTAAAATGACATAAAATGTTTATGAAATGTGTTTTCTATTATCAAAAAACGTAAGGGCCGCTATTCAACTTAACTATTAATTTTGTTGGAACAAACCAACATCAAATAGTATTATATTTTGATTAAATTATGAATTTCATACTTTAACTCATTTACCAGAATTAAAAAGATTAAAAAAAAATGACAAAAGCCAATTTATGCCTTCCTCTGGAATACCCAACGCCTCCATTAATTTCATTGAAATTCCTACAGTAACATTTAATGAATAAAATGCTAACAAACATGAAATTAAAATCTTGACTGTTCAATTTATACTAAACAAAAAAAAAAAAAATCTATCTCATTAGTTCACTAAAGCCTTGACATTATTTTTTTTTTAAACCTACAGTAGCTTAATATTTTTTGGACTATCTAAAATTTGAAAAAAAAAAAAAAAAAAACTAGAATAGGAGTATGTTAATTATGTCTGTAGCACAAAATTATTTGATTTGAAGAAAATGCTGCAAAGAAAATATTTACGGTTATTAGTTCGCGAACGCCTTCATTATTAAAATATAAACCGAATTCAGCATTAGGATTTATACTATAAACTGTTGAAATTAATTTTGGGCTGAATACAGCAGTTGATGTTCATTTAAGTGACAATAACTAGAATAGTAATAGTGAGTATTATAAATTAGAGTATAGTTAACTATTGCAGTTAGAGCTATAAACTAATGTTATTAGTAGAATATTTTAACCTTGACTTAATTGATAAATATTAGTTTTACTATCAAAAACTATACAAAACCAATTATAACGATATTGTTATTATTATTATTAAACTTTTATTTGTTGATTACATTCTGGTAAATAAAAACATATTGTAATTTGATCACAATGAAGTAAAAATGATATTAAATGTCAATCACATGAGGAGAGAAGGAGACCAATGTCACCACTCTCAAATTATTTACTCCAGAAGGTCGATGGGGAGGGTTGTGGGGGTTGGAGTTGGAAGACTGTGGAAAATGATGAAGCGGGAGGAAATTAAGTCTTGAACAAAAGAGATATTAATATCGTGGTGAAGGGATGAATTGGATACATATTAAGGAGCATTTGCAATTATTCTCAGGGTTTTGGATTGAAAGGTCTGGATTCTTTGGATGTTGGAAGGTTTGGGGGCACCCCAGATTTCTACTCCGTAAGTCAAGAGCGTCAGTTTGTTTTCTATCGTAAGATTGGAGTTCTTATACATGAGTCTGTATAGAAGTCCATATCGCCGATTGAGTTCTTGTCTTTTAATTTTAGTATGTTCTCCCCATGTAAGTCGTGAGTCAAAGTGGAACCCAAGGTAACGAACGGAATTTGAATGTGGTAAAGGAATATTGTTAAATTTCACAATTTCAGGGAAGTCGTTTTTCAGCAGTTAGAAATTAACTGGAACGCATTTTTCTTCATTGATTTTTATTCTCCATTTGCCACACCATTGTTTGATTTTTTTGAGGTGAACTTGTAGGTTTTTAAAAGCAGTTTTAGGATCGGGATATGAGGAAAGGATAGCTATGTCATCCGCAAATAGAGCTAAGAGGGTACTTGGATGGGTAGGGATGTCAACAGTGTACAGGATAAATAGGATAGGTCCAAGCACACTACCTTGAGGAACTCCCGCTTCCACTTGGTAGAAATCGGAGTAATCTAATCCTTGCCGAACCCTAAAGAAACAGTTGTGTAAGTAAGGCTTAAGGAAAAACTGTTATTGTTATGATTATTTTTATATAATATGTTACGTTTATAAAATTTGATCTTTCTTTAAACTCCTCTTCTCCTTCAACAATGTCAACAACCAGAACCAAAGAGGCCAACCTAACCTTTAAATTAGGCTTGAAAATTCAAATGTTATACGAAAATTTAAATTTTTTTTATGCAAACTATTTAAAACTTAAATTATAGGAAATACATATTTACTGCGAAGAGGATATTTTCTTAGCGATATTTACAAAAGGATTAGAGCGGGCACCTGGAAGGACGAGGAAGAAGCTGATTACACACTGGCTAACTCAGGGTCCCTCGGATTCGTCTCTGTCAGAAAAACTGCGCTGGAAGCTCTAACCTTGGAGGTGTGGTCGACAGTATGACGGCCGACAACGGCTTGTGGCCGAACTGAATAAGGACACTAACGAGGAGACGTACAGGTGTCTTTGAGATATGTACTTCTAACGCACATAACAACTAACGCAAATATACATAACAACATATGCTTAACAATAATATCCAATGTCTAACAACCTATCAACTATACCAACACCTAACAATACTTAACAATTTTATAAATTTTTTTTGTGGTATATAATCCCAGGTAAATTTTAACAATTTTTAGTGCAGGGGGGCAGAATAAAAAATCTAACTGTCCCAGCCAGGACTCGAACCTGGATCTCCTGCTCTCTGGGCCGGTGTATTTACCAATTATAAGTTATTAAACGGGACCAGTCTGATAAGTTATTAAATTCCTCGCACTAGTGTCGAGAGTCTAACCTCCGAGGCCGACGAATTTACGTCTTATGCTCGGAGGAGCTGACATTGTCAAGCTGTTTAAATGACTCTCGTTATTTACTGTCCTGGCTGGGACAGTTAGATTTTTTATTCTGTTCCCTTGCACTAAAAATTGTTAATACTTAACAATCTTATACCTAGCAAGTAAACTTAACAATACCTAGCAAACTAAGAATTATATCTAACAATGTAAAAACTATACCCAACAATATATCGAACAACTATATCTATACCTATTAACCTTACAGCTATACATGTACCCAACAATAAGAGCTATTCCTAAAACCATATTTAACAACTAAACTTAACAATACACCTAAAGATATACCTAACAACTATATTTATACCTAAAAATCTAGCAATATTTAACAACTTATACCAAAACCTAGCAACTCATTTTTATTTTATATAATACTTATTCCGATCCTAACCAGTCCAGCAAGACACAGGAGCTGCGTAATTAAACCTTATTCTCATTCTTCATTAAGATGAGAAACAGGGAGAGGAAATGACAATAAACAAAATTAAATATCAAGCTCTAGACTAAACGGGAATGAAAGGGTCCCAAAATAATTATTCAGAAATATATTCAGGTAATAAACAGAAGCGAAGAATTAGGAATGTAGAATTCACCTGAAACTTGACACGTGGTTAAAAAATTTTTAAAACTTCAGCGTCCAGAATTTTCATTAAATGCAACAAAAATTAGTACTCAACTTTAAATGATTATTTAAATATATGAATAATAAGCTGTACAATTATGTTGTTTTGCCAGTGATGGTTAATCAAAAATTGATTGGAAACACTTTCACGACTAAACAATCGCAATTACTGAAACTCAATAAATACCACGATTTGCATTTATTTCGAACTTTGCATGAAATAGTTAACGTTTATTAGCGATTATAAAAATGAAAAAAAAAAGAGTGGGGTTTACATGATATGGTTGTCTCAAAAACCGATATTCACTACAATGCTGAGGAATTCGCTTGGTTACTGAGCACGAAACCGTAGACAGAGAATATTTGTTTTCGAAAGAAACGTTTTTTGCAAGGAATATTTTTGGAACAATTCGGTCAAGAAGAACATGACCAACTTACACTACATAAATGCAAGTTGATTTCCAATTATACCATTTTTAATATAAAATTTTTTATATTAATATACAGATTTCCTTCAGAAAAATCAAGCTATTCATATTGGTTTCATTGTGCCAATTATGAAAAATTTCAACAGATTATGTATTAAATATATTCAAAAAGGTATATTCTTTAATTAGGTTTAATATATAATATAGTATANATTAAATAATAAATATCTAAAATTCCCTACTACCTAATTAGCACTAATTGTAATTAAATTTCTATTAATTTCTGGATTAAATTAATAATTCTTTTATGCCATCTTATTTTGGTTAATAAGGCTTTTACAATATTTTTTCTATTTATTTTAATAATCGTGAATTCAATAAAATGATTGAATATATTAGTTCTTGTATATATTAAAATTATTGTATTTTTATTAAGCTTTTTACAATACTAAACACTACTCTACTTTATTTTTATGTTGTTGTTTTTAGTAACATTTTAAAACCGTCACAATTAATATTTATTTCTCCCATTTTCTCATTCTCTTTTCATTCTTTGATAATTTATTCAAGAAGTAACTTTTCTTCCTTAAGAGTTATAAGGGAAATATTAACAAAGCACTGAAACAATCCAAACCTTCACATCAAGCTAATAAAGGTCTTAAGAGGTTGAAATCGTTCGTGACTATATTTTCCACATAGGTGGCAGTCACACTGCAATAGTATAGCATCGAAACGTTTCAGTTTTAGGAGCAAAGTATATTTTCTTTGTGCAAAGATTAGGAACTTATCATCGCCTATCTTCAGAAACTTCAGACTGTAGATACTGATAATCTCTCAAATATGTGGTTGGCCTAAAGGGCGTCCCTGCCTCGATCTCTGCCTCCTAGGAGTGAGGCCAGGTGAATGCAGTCAGAGAGAGGTGCAATCAAATGCCAGGAGGAGAAGGGCAGTGGGACAGGGGAAGCGTGGAGAGGCTCGTGCCGCGACCAAGTTCCCGCCTGGAATCCAACAGCCTCACTTCGGACAGATTGCTCCGGATGGAAATAGATGTGTGCAGTTGAATACAGACAGTGACAGTGAACACATGTACTCGGCCACGAAGATGGACAATGTCCGAAAGCGCTCGACAACAGAAGATGGTTTGCAGAGACCAATGAAAACGGATAATAGAAGATATGATAGATGTGTGCCCCACCTTCGTCTGGAGACCTGGTGTCGCCGGCGGAATTGGCGGCCTCTTGAGGCTGTATCATCCTGGTAGGGGTGATTTGCTCTCATCTCGAGACTCTTCTCCACAGCTCTCCCTTTCAGCAAATACCAAAGGAACACCAACTGAGGTTGATCTTGTTACCGAATTATTTAAATACGTCACTGATCCGACTAGACATGAGAAATTACGAAAAAAAAAATGGTCACCAGAAGTAAAAAGTCCACACAGTTTTTATGCGGAAGCAAGTGTGTTTAAAATAAAATTTTAAAAACGTTAATTTTTAGAACCATAACAATAAGAACAACGAAGATGTTATCAATTTATTAATTAATACTTCTTTCAATATAACCTAGCGAAAATAATATTTATTCAATCATTATTAAAAAGCCTCATTAAAATAAAATTATGCTTATAAGATTTGAGCATATTTAGATTTAATACATTTTATTGAATATTAAAAAAAATAGATTGGAGACTAAATAGATTATAATAGACTTACAAGTAAAAAAATTAATTATATAATACTCTATCTTATATTTATTATTTATAGAATCAAAAAACTATATTTTGGTTGCTAAAAATAATTTTTTCAACATATGCTTGGTTAATCAGCGAAATCATACATTGATGAACCAATTTAACAACAATTTCTATTGAGGTGTTCAATTGCTTTAACGGGTTCAACATAATATTCATTTTTCTCGGATACCGTATGTACAAAGTGATTTAACTAAATATGTATATACGTTGAGATTCTGTTTCATGTGTAGTTTAGATTTGGGGTCAAGGAATAAATATGTGTGTTTCGATTCGTTGGAAAATGTTTAGTATTCCGTGTATGTTGGCCTTACGTAAATCATATGTCTTGACATTAGTGTCATCCTCAGAGAGCGTACTTTAGAAATTTGTTGAGTGTATTCGATACAAATGTGAATTGACAGAGAACTTCTTTTAAGAGAAAATGTGATATGATTTGATTCCACGCGGTTGAGCATTTGTGATGCGAATATGTGAGGCGTATAGCAAAGTAATTATGACTCTGTGTAGCCTTCGAATGATGCTGCAAGTATTGGGATATCGTGAGAATCATGAAAAGAAGTGGGGTCAACATTGAACCCTGAATCCCCCCGACCAGAGCAGTCCGTAAATTGGATAGAGCTGTACTTACTCTTCATCTATCCTCTACGAATCGGATAATGTGAACATATGTATATGGAATAGTGATAAGAATTTTTAATATTTGTAGTGCCAGACCCTTTCGAGCGATTGATAAGCAACCAAATATTAATTTGAATCGTACAGGGAGGTATAAGGGATTAAATTACCACACTTGTCATGATTTGAATGGAAAACATTAGTTTATTAATTAGTAATAGGAGGAAAATCTGAGACATACGAGGTTGCAATAAGAATTTAGAATTTATTTATCATTTGAAGAAAGGATTACCAGTAAGTATACCTACTTTTCCATACATCTGACGGCAATGATCGATAATGAGATGTTTGTTGGTAGCACGCTATGATATACGAAATTCTTTTCCGTTTTCCCTATTGTTGCATAGATATTATTTTGTCACGTTTAAGACATAAAGCCACAGTTCTTCACAAATACTCTCGCTACAATTCTACACCAGAGTAAGAAGATTAAGGAGTCTATATTGAGCGATATCAGAGAATGCACTCTTTTCACTGATTCAGTTTCATTCACTAGGTACATTAAGAATGAATTCACTTCACTATAGTAAATACAGTATGATGTCAGCGTAATGTAGCTAACCACGGCCAAGTATAGAATGCAGAAAATACAAAAATGGCTGTCGTGTGCATAGGTTTCATTAATTACACAAATAAAGGTCACACTTAGCTGTCATTCAATCTGTATTGACATCTCTGTAAAACACCGATTCAACTGATCGATCAAAGCAACAATAGTCATTTTTCGAAGAATATCTAGTTAGTCGACTTGTTCCGTATATTTTCCTTACATATGTGAGTTTGTGTTTGAAAAGAATCAATTAAACCTAAGCATTATACATCACTCCTTAAAATTATATCCTAGAATCTGATTCAGCCCATCATAAATTTGATCACATTAGGCATCTGTATGTGAGCGCGTCTGTTTGTTTGAAAATAATATTTACACCGAAGTATTACATATCACTTCTTAAAATGACATCCTCGAGTCTATTTCACACCGTTCACATTCGGTCACTACTAAGCAATTGCGCATCATCATGACGTTTCACACATACATAGCACAATGCATATACTTCTTATTGATTATTAACAGATGATATACATATTTAATCTTATAAAACATAATAAATGACAAACATAGTATACCATAAGGTTGATAACCATAGTCGTTGAGCGCCTCTAAACCACAAACAATAGTATACCATAAGGAAGAGTTTTTTTTTTTTTGTGGTTTTTCTTACCGTAGATATTATTATTGGATGATTTTAGTTAGGTCTGTCAAGGTAGATCCAAAAAAAAAAAAAAAAAAATACAAATTTAAAAAATGTATTTTTTTGAAGGATTACCTGCCAACGTTTCGGCTTACATTGTAAGCCATCTTCAGAGCAATCATGAAGATGAGAGAGGACGTCCGGTCCCTAAGTTCACATTTCCATTTCCATCATGGAAATGCGAACTTAGGGACAGGACGTCCTCTCTCGTCTTCATAATAGGCTGCCCTGAAGATGGCTTACAATGTAAGCCAAAACGTTGGCAGATAATCTTTTTTTTTTAAACACACTTTTTAAATTTGTCTTTTTTTTTGGATCTACCTTGACCGAACCCCAACTAAAACCATTTAATAGTACACCATATTGTAGTTGTACATATTATACCTAGATTTGATCGAGTACAACAGTGGTAGACCATGATGTCCTAACAACACGGGTTGAGAAGGCCCGATTAAGGGGGTGGTATTTCATTACGACAAGAGAGCGTAGAAGATTGGATTGCGCTTGGGAAATAAACGAGAACAAGGGTTGACAGTCAGTAAAACGAACAAGGGTTGATACACTCGCATGACATATTCGGGCCTCCTGCCGGAGGTGGCGAGTGGTCTCGTCCAGAATGAAGAAAGTGTCCACTCGTCGGGCCATCATCTCTGGACAAAGAGAGCCACCGCATGGCCTTGTCTTCAGTTCGGGGAGTGGCCGTCAGTTGCGCCACTGCTCGGCCGTTTCCAATCGACTCTATTCATAAGTAGGGGGAGGAAAAGTCATTTATACATGTTTATAAATATTATTTTTTTGTGGTATATGATCCCAAGTAAATTTTAACAATTTTTAGTACAAGGGAACAGAATAAAAAATCTAACTGCTTGACAATGTCAGCTCCTCCGAGCATAAGACGATATATTCGTCGGCCTCGGAGATTGGACTCTCAACACTAGTGCGGGGAATTTAATAACTTATCAGTCTTAGCATAATTGGTAAATCCACCGGCCCGGATAGCAGGATATCCAGGTTCGAGTCCTGGCTGAGACAGTTAGATTTTTTATTATATTCCCCTGCACTAAGAATTGTTTTTAAAAAAATCATTTATACATGTTTATAAGCCAAGTTAATTAACCCAAAAACAGACGTTGAAGCCAACCCTTTTGACTCGAAAGGGTAATTCATAGCAAATTGTGAATGGAAATGAAACATCCATGTATGTTAACAACTCGTAAAACACCACATTCCTTAATAGTTGGTGTCGTAAATTCTAGTATTCCTTACTAAAATTTGTTACACCAACTTTTAGTTTATTTATAGTAAAATTTACATTTGTACAATATATGTTAAGAAACAGAAAAATTCATAACTAATTAGGGTCCAGAAGTCAATAAGCCTATTTTAATTATAGTCAATAAATTTAAACTTATTGAATGTTACTTTTATCTCTAATTACTATTATTTTAATTATGCATAAACATTTGTATATTATTCTGTACTTAATTGGCCAAATTATGCCCAATGCCCGATTTTCCTAAAAATACTAAACTAAAATTTCTACAAAATGTACATTTATATGTATATAAATGTAGAGAAATATGATATTATTTTGTTGCATCATTAAAGAAATTCATTATTACTATGTCCATCCACATAATAACTATTCGCATTAAAAATTCATTATACCTCACCATGACCTATTTTGCTAAGAAATTATTTTTCTTGAAAAAATCTTCCCGCTTCTAAAAATATCTCCCTGGCGTTAATGACCAAAGGTTGACACGCAATTTAAAAAAAATATGTTTTAAAAAAATATAAAAAAATTCAATGGCAGTTAAATCGCCAGTATGGAGACTTATTTAGTCTACAAATGAATAATTTTTTTTTTTTTTTTTTTGAGCACAGCAACTCTAACTCTATTTCATTTTTATAAGTGAATAAATTTTTGATATGATGAAATGGGTAGGTTTTATTCTCCTGAAACTTGTCGCCTATATGAAAAGTTTCATGGAACAGTATGAATGTATTAAAATGAATTAGTATTCTATGGATGACGAATCCCGAGAAGGATACAGTTTGAAAAATGAGTTGATCATATATTTATATTCATGAATCTGATGGCAGTCATCGATGGTTATTAATCAATTTCTTTTAATCTTAAACAAACCAACCATTCTCTGTCATATTCTATCATATATATAATCATCATTATTGCGATTTACGTAGCGTCTTAATCAATAAAGAACTATATTTTAGAAACTATTAACATCCAGATAATCAAATCTGAGGAGAAAGAAGAACATAAGTGTATGATGTGATATATATTAAATCATTACTCATTAAAATTTAATAATTATTTAAATGTCTTATAACTATAATAATAATTCTAGCCAATTCAGAATAAATGTTTATATTGTAATTGTTCTTGAAAAACTTTTTGAAATTTTTTTCGATATTTCTCCGAAACCTAGTTAAGATCTATGAAGCACAACATAGATTTATTTATTGAAAATAAAAAGATCTAAGGAGTTACACAGTTAAATTACAAAATTTGGAGTGGGGGTTTATCTGAACCGGAAATTCTAATTTTACGGTTTAGAAGCAACAAATAATTGTTTTAATAATGAAATTCTGAAAGTCGCATTTAAATAACAAAAGAGGCTGGGTTCGTTATTGAACAAGGACAAAAGGCGATAAATATTCATTGACTATGATACGTACTGAGGGATTCGCTTAATTTAAAAAGTTTTTGAACGGCGGACTTTTTCTTTATATAGATTTCCTTAAAATAAATCGAATTATTCTTATTAATGACATAATATTATTTACTATATATATNTATATATATAACTCTTTATTAAAAAATTATTCTGTACATATTTCATACACTATAATTTTTGATGGGGTACATTATAGTCCTTGCTCGTCTATCCCGGGACGTAACCCGTCCTCGGAGCTGAAATTATTTATGAAAACTTTTTTTTTTTTTTTTAAATCTAATCCACTAAGGTTTTCTATAATAATAAATAGACCAATTGAAGTATTTAAATTTATGTTTGCAATTCCTTAATGGCTGAAATTCAGAACATGCAGGAAGAAGACTAACGTCGTTATTGAGCCCTTTGGCGGGAAAAAATAGAAGGAGGATAAGCTGAGATGTTAAGAGCATGTAAAAAAGTTTTTTCGTTGCACCGGCAGCAAGTTTAGTGCAATGAGAATAAATAAACATAGACTTCTTTATTCATAAAAGATATATAATACATGACATGTAAATCACAAATACAAATATTCATAAACCAAGATACAGAGGAGTTTACTTAGTTTCAGGGTTTGGGGGCGCCGGGATAGCTCAGGGGATCCGTACGGGTCTCGCAATCCTGACGCCGCGGGTTCAAATCCCGCCCAGGTCAATCTTTTATTTATAATATAGAAGGTTGTCCTGAGCCATGGGTGTTTAAAATAGGGTGGCAACCTGTAGATAGCCCCTCCCTCCAATGACCCTTAGTGGTTGCAAGGGAGGCTAACACAGAAAAAAAAAAA
>KZ807497.1:205755-217666 GCA_000696205.2 Oncopeltus fasciatus | reverse complement strand
CCCCCCCCCCCCCCCCGCTCGATGTAACCGAACACAATTTGAAGGAGACCATGGTTCCGCTGCACATGGTCCAACCATTTCCGTCCCTAGGCGTCCTCCAACGATATACGCATATACTCCTCTTCTTCCTATAGTGATTTTTGAATTGCCCACATCCAAAATGTGACAAAATAATGTAATGCATTATAGTAAATATATTCAAGTGGTAATAGTTATAAATGAAATAATGGAAGTTAAATTAATTCTAAAATGTTTCCCTAATAGAGACATGAGAAGAAGAAAGAAGTAATTTATAAGGAATAAAAAACTTCGCTTGTTGAGCCTCAATGTCTCATCCTCAGAGCCCATTTTGAGGCAATAAGTCTCGAATGCGGTCAGCTTTAATAAATAAAAATCATTATCACCGAGCGAAGTTTAAGTTTTTTTTTTTTTCAAAGGAGTGTTTTATTGACCGTAGATATTATTCTAAGATGATTTTAGTTGGGGTTCAGTCAAGGTAGATCCAAATCCATCAGTCATGGAAATGTGAACTTATGGACAGGACGTCCTCTCTCGTCTTCATGATAGGCAGCCCTGAAGATGGCTTACGATGTAAGCCGAAACGTTGGCAGATAATCATTTAAAAAATACACTTTTTTTAACTTTGTATTTTTTTTTTTTTTTTTATTTACCTTGACCGAATCATTAAAAAGTCATCTAACTAAAAGCATCTAATAATTTAAGTTTTTTTATTCCTTGTAATTACATAGCTTCGCCCCAGTTCATTAAAATAAAAATGTAATTTAATTTTCTATAACATTTACAAATATGATTTCAAAATAAGCAAGTTGTTTGATTAAGTTTTGGAAGAAATAAATCAATATGAATCTATATTTAAAAATATGAAATTAAAGCTGATACGAACAATATCATTAAACTGATACGAGCAAGACCAAAGGGAAAAAGACCTTACACACAGAATCCGCATAAATAAATCATATTTCCCATGGTTCGATTCAAAATGGGCACAAATGGGAGTGAAATACCTATTTGATATTATTAACCGAAAAGGACTAAAACTGCTTCCAGGCCTATTCCAGGATAGAAATGCGTTGGGAGGTGCTTAGTGCTAAATTTTACCTTTTTAAACATTCTCAAATATATTCCTCAAAAAAAAAAAAAAAATCAATAAGGTACAAAAAAGTAGAAATATGATCTTTTCCAACATCTATATTTTGGATATATCATTCTGAAGGAGAAGAGCACTCATCCATCCATGTTTCAATATTAGAAATAGCATTATAGATTGTCAGAATATTAATAGTGAAGTAAAACCTACATAGAATGTCATCTGAGCTTGAATATCTCTTGGGAGGCTTCAGTTTTGACGCAGCTTACTCCTAAGAAAGATACCTATTATTTTTGGCTGTGCTTTTCTTTGAAAACAAATTTTTTTAACTCCTAAAAAGGCTACAACAAAGAGCATTTGGATAAATACTGATCGATCAATAGCCTGCTACAGTCTTACGTATACAATAACAATACAATTTTGGCAATACAGTCGTGATTAACTGCAAAGTAACGTTGTATTCCCGATTAGTGGGGGGTGCTACCCAGCAGGGTGTGTAGGGGGTGGAGGGTAGTATAACATTTTCTCGAAGGGTAGTAGTAGTGTGGGGTGTGACCATCTGCCCGGACCTGCCTCACGCTTTTCAGCCGAGTACTCAATCAATCAATATGCCCCCCCTCCCCCACTCCTCGCGAACGCATGAGCCTCTCGGGGGCCGTCAACCGCGAGCACCCTACAGAAACGTGCGCTAGTTCAGTTTCTCTCCCAACATAGAACATAGATAAGCTGATATGTATAGAATTTATGCTCAAGATAAACCATGTTTTTTTTTTATTCTAAGATGATTTTAGTTGGGGTTCGGTAAAAGTAGATCCAAAAAACATTTTAAAAAAATGTATTTTTTAATAAAGGATTATCTGCCAACGTTTCCAGTCATGGCAATGTGAAATTAGGGACAGGACGTCCTCTCTCATCTTCATGATAACCCTGAGGATGGCTTACAATGTAAGCCGAAACGTTGGCAGATAATCCTTTATTAAATAATACATTTTTTTTTAAATTTGTGTTTTGTGGATCTACCTTGACCGAACCCCAACTAAAATCATCTTAGAATAATATCTATTGTCAACAAACTCTCCTTTTGAACATGTTTTTTTTTATTATGTTATTTATTCTTTATAATTATTTAATTAACTGTATTATTAACTATTATGAAATAAGCCCGTTAGTAAACCAAAAATTGTAAAACAAAATTTATATTGTGATTAAAATACACACAACCAAAGTAGCGACATAAAAATTTGTATGAATAGTGACATTTATGAGTAGATAACATTAATAATCAACTTCAATGCTATTGCAATAATTACCAGCAAGATTTTTTAACTTTTAACTCTTATATTTAAAAAAATATATTTACTTGTTTATGATTTTAAAGGAAATATTTCTTTCGGTACAGGATTAGGATCAGATTATAGGGCGATCAACATCATGGTTATTACGCCCTTACTGTTGGGGTTTATCTAGGGTTAAATCTGTTATCCATTCTTTCAAATGTTTTTCGCTTTTTAGTGCTTGTTTATATTACGTTATATAGTACTTGGTGTGCAATAAGTTATATTCAAACACTCAGTCATACACAAATTTATTTTTTCAGTACATTAAGTGTAAACAGTAATATAGAAATGGAATAAATCAATTTAATTCATTGTTGGCAATCGTCTTCCATTTGTTTGAGAGCCGCAAACCAATTTTTTTTTTTTTTTTTTTTTTTTAATTCTAACTTAGCATATTAATAAAATAATAATTCTATAACTACGATACACTAAAATCAGTTATTATCGTAGAAGGATAAATTCTCTTATTTAAGGATTCAACGAGTGCTTGTTTTCTAGCTGGGAAGAAGATGGATTTATAATGATCCTAGGATCCTATGGGAAAGTCAGAAACTTTTATAGGATCCTAGGAAAAGAGGAATGGTCTGATACTTCCAGAGCTTTAATGAGTTGGGTTATCTTAGAAAAATTATGAATCCCTTGTAAAAAAAAAAAAAAAAAAAAAAAAAAACCTTCACGAGTATCACATCAATGGTTGATTTTCGAATTGCTGATTTGGGAATAGCTGAAAACCCCTGTGGGCCCTGACCCACTAGCTTTCAACAAGTAAACAATGATTTTAAGCAGAATAATCACATTACGAACACAAACATGCCAGTGTACAAAGAGTAGGAGCTAATTACCCACGATCCATATGGAGAACGCTCGTCCATAGGAAGTTAGACGTTATCTCTTTTCCGCGTAAATACACGCCAGGACACACTCAACGCTTCCATTCCCTCCGTACACCTAGCAATCTCAACTACATTTAATACAGGTGACATAAAGATTTATATTAAGGTAGCGTTTGCCGCTCCATTTTAAACATTTCCTCGGGGGACATTTGGTAGGAACTAATTTCCACTTGTTAACTGGAATATGGAGGGTAGGAGAACATAAGAAAAACTGCAGTGGGGGATATATTACTTATAAGGGTTGAGGGAAAAGTAATTCTGATTTACCTTAAATGTTTATTATCTCCAGTAATCTTTATTCAGTGAAGACACGCTATAGAGTATTTGTAAGGACAAAATCCTCAGAACATTCTCTTTGTAATTCTAGTTATATTCATCTACGTAGTCAAGAGTTATTGCAGTTTTAAAATGGTGATTCTTGAAGGTCATTTTTACTTCCGAAAAAGGAAAAATGCAGTAAATAGATTCTCTCATTTTCTGACTGAAGTCTGAGGCTTGATGTCGCCTTCGAAGCGAAAGACTCTTTTTTATAAATTGTATATATTTTAAGCTACTGAGGAGGAGTCCAGGGACGAAAATCAATAAATAAGTGTTTTCAGAATTGTTTTCACTTTTTGCTTTTCATCAAGAAGTAAAACTTTGATAGGTTGATAAAGAAGAACAAACATGATAGGCTGTAAGACACAACGTTAATACAAGGGAATCTGACTAACACACGTTTCACAAAACAGGTGTTAGGCTTGTTCTTATCCGAAACATACAAGTTTTGTAGAAGATTCACAACAATTTAGCACACTCGAGGGAAACAGTGAGTGGAAATAAATATGTCAAAAGCAGAAGCAAAGTTACACATTTTGCCATAATGGATACAATTTTTTTCTCAAAAGCAGAAGCAAAGTTACACATTTTGCCATAATGGATTCAATTTTTTTCTCAAAAGTAGAAGCAAAATTACATATTTTGCCATAATGGATACAATTTTTTTCTGACAAACAAAAGATTCTACCCAAAATTGATTGAAGCACTTTATATAATCTCCGTCTATTCACAATGTTTTACGGACTCTCGTACAAGTATAACTATTTTCATATACCATTGTTAATTTAGCCAGCTAGAATGATTTAGGAATAGATCAATAGATTCATTATTGACTTATAAAACACAAATAATCGAAATGGTCTAAACAACAACAAAAAAACATGTACTAGCAACTAGCAACATTCTACTAAAAAAACAAACATAAACCTATAAGAGAAAGAAAAAAAGAACTATAAAATCAACTACTTCATGAAACGATGCATTACTGTTAAAACAAACGTTTTTATCATAGATTTTTTAGATTCAAAACAATATAATTTTATTGCATGTAATAATAGACTATATATAAATTGCAATAAATTAATATGATAACTCTAACTAGGAAGAAATATGTGCTCATAATATATAAAAAATGTTTTTATAAGGGATAAAAAAATGTTAAACTTCGCTCGGTGATAATGGTATTTATGGTATATATTAAAGTTAACCGTTATCGAGACTCAATGTCTCATCTTCAGAGCCCAGGTATGAACTAGTCTATTACTAGACTCTCGTCTGAAAGTTTCCTGGGATCTGAGGATGAAACATTGAGTCTCGAAAACGCTCAGCTTTAATAAATTAACATTATTATCATCGAGCGAAGTTTGACAGTTTGTATCCCTTAAAATTGTATAGCTTCTCCTCAGTTCATTAAAATAAGAAAAACAATTTTTTAAAAGGAATTCGCTTTAATACAAACGCTGTGGAGGGAGGGGGGATAATGTAAAGAGAGGAAGTGCATGTGACAATTAGAAGGTATTTCTCACGAGTACAGGACATCAACCTTGCAAGCTATTGCTTTAATTTAAAGTCGGCATATTCTGAGGAAGTGATGTCGAAGCTAATGGCTACTTGGAGTTGAAATCTAATGTTCAATAGTTACTTGCCACATTAAGTATTTAATTCTAATGGTAATTAATATTTAAATTACTCTCGTGTGTTCGTGAAATCTTGTTTTTTCCACTAAAAAGCAAGTCTCAGTCTCTTCACGCCTTCCCAGATGGCTCCAACTAGTACTTATATTTATTACAAACCCCTGTCATCTCCTTCTAGCCCAAGCTCGTCCATACTGCAGTGACAAACATGATCTGGCCTTCTCCAAGGTCTTTCAGCAGTGGCCTTGGAAGGCTAATCTTAAAGCCGACTTCCGCATTTTAATTCCACAGCTGCAAGTTCCCGAACCATATTCCAGAAATACAGGTTTCTCATGAAGCAATGGCTGTAACCGACCTGAGTTATAAATTTAAAAAAAGTATGGTTTCTTGAAGTTCGTTTGTGTCTGCCTTCTTTGCTGTCGACAAATCCCTCTCCGGACTGCTACTTGTAGTGTTCCTAAATGCCGTGGGCTTGCTCCCTTGCTCCCGGAGTATATATTTCTAGCATATACATAGGATGAGCACAGGAATTCAGGGTAATATTTACTTCGGATGCGGTCTAATTTAGAGTGATTAATTTACCGTTTCTTCTTCCGGGTTGGACCGTGTAAAGTTGTTGATATTTGCCGAGCTTTCGCACATTATTTGATGGCTTCTACAGGGCTGATAAGAGAATGAGAGCTGTAAAAGAGAGATTTAAAAATCCAGGTGGTATATAATTACCATGTTTTATACACCAGGTATAATATAATATATTATAATTATAATAATTATAATTATAATAATATAATATAATATAATCGACAAGAGGATCCAACCAATCAGTGACCAGCTACCTGACTACTCCAGAGACCAGACGCCAGAACACAGTATCAACGAATGGGAAGGCAGGCTTCGCCCACCTGGTGTATAAAACATGGTAATTTTATACCACCTGGATTTTTAAATCTCTCTTTTACATTCTCATTCTCTTTTCAGCCCTGAAGAAGCCATCACAAGATGGGCGAAAGCTCGGCAAATAACACCAATTTGACACGGTCCAACCCGGAAGAAGAAACGGTAAATACATCTGACGACCGTCGAAGCCTACGTGAACATAGAGTGATTAATGTTTTTCTGGGCAGGCTATTAGCAATATCCTGGACTCTCTAGCCACACTTCTCTAGAACTCTTTTCAATCCTACAAACAGTTTTATTTCCCCTCGATGAAAGTGAAAATCACCTGATAATTAAATTATTGATGAGCAAATACTCTCCACAGAAACATTATTCATTTACTCTAAATATGTCAAATTACAATTTTATATCCTAAAAGAATGACGCAACATTCTATATTTCAGTAAATCAATTTCTCAAACTTTTCAAAACATTCCAGAAAATTCTACTGAAATGGATTAGTATATTTCCCTATTACTGGTTTGATTTCCAGCCTATGTATTCCACTGGACAAAAAATAGTTCTTTTTGTATATTACATTTCTTCATTCTTGTGCAAAAAAAGAGGGGTTTGAAATTATATTTTTAACAAATAATACAAATTGAGTAAATATGTGGACGGTTTAAAGATATTACTGCATGCTAAGGAAATTAAACCCCGTTCTGGGTGAAATTGAAATGTTTTATTTATGCTAAAATATTTTTGAGCTAACATTATATGGTTGGAGATTTTCACCAGAAAGAAAATTAAATATTCAATATTGTAAAAATAAAATTATTAGTGGAAACTATTTCGTAAATAAATTTTGGACGACTTTAGATATATTTATTTTCATTAAAAAACATGAAGAGTTTTGTATGTGAAGTTTTTTCCGGGTTGGACTGTGTAAAGTTTTTGATGGTTGCCGAGCTTTCGCACATCTTGTGATGGCTTCTTCAGGGCTGAATAGAGAATGAGAGCTGTCTTCAAATCCAGGGGTATTTATACCCGGCGCTGTCCGGTCCTTGGTATAAATACCCCTGGATTTGAAGACAGCTCTCATTCTCTATTCAGCCCTGAAGAAGCCATCACAAGATGTGCGAAAGCTCGGCAACCATCAAAAACTTTACACAGTCCAACCCGGAAAAAACTTCACATACATCTGATGACTGTGGAAGCCTACGTGAACATGAAGAGTTTTATAAAACATGCGGAAATTTATAGTTTTTAAACGCGAAAGAAAATGACTTGTAACTACAATTCATGGAACGCATTTTACACATTTTATTTGGCGGCAGATTTTTTCATCACTTCCCACACACAGGAAGTAAAATCAGAAGGAAGAATAGTGAATGTAGGAAAATACGACAGGATATCCTATACATGATATTGAGAACTTCAAAAAGTTTAATAGTAAAAAAATGATTTTATAAATTTAGCTGCCTGTAATCTCGGTTCATTTATGTAGATATCAAGATTTTATATGTAGTGTAACATATATGTTATGCGTGTATGTGTATAGTGTGTGTGTGTGTGTGCGTGTGCGTGTGCGTGCGCGTGTGCGTGTGTGTGTGTTTCTAAAGTGGGAGTTCTTTATGTATCTGTATGTATGATACTTGATTATTATTAATTTTAAAAATTTAAACAGATACGATATATTTTAACAATTTATTTTATGTTCAATTTTGTAAATAATTATTTACTATAGTTTTGAATTAATTGTGATATTTGACTCATTATAATTGTTTTATATGTATTTACCGCCATTCATGTGGTGTATATAATCTTATAATTTTAAGGAAATGTGATGCATCTAAATTCCAATTTAACTTGGATTTCTGGAATAAAGAGGAATGTCAATTTCACATAAGAGAAATGTCATAACATTACCAAAAATAAAATTTTTATTGGTAGAAATATTATAATATAAACAGAACTGAAATGATCTATCGAAATTGGTTTATGGGTTACTAGTTACAGTTACAGAATTATTATTTATTGAAACTCAACAAGTTATTGAGGAGTAGTTTATTTTTTGTTAAATATTTAATAATCTAGGATTCAATATTCAGTTTGAAATTAAAAAAGCATTGGAATTCGCTTATTTTACGCGTTTAACAAATTCATTTCGAATTATACCTCATGTTAAATTGAAATTTCCAATGGAAAATGCCTAACTTCAGGACAGATGGGAGCTAAGCATAAAACAGTTGATATGTCGTAGACTCCTCTACGAGTGTGTTTAAGGCACTATTGTATTCCTGTTAATCTCCTTCCTTTTCATTCTTTGTCATCCAATCTTAGAGGTGGATGTGGTTTCTCTGACTTTCTCACGCTCAATCCCCTACGTCCCCTACAACCTTACAGGAAATAATAATTCTCAATAGCCTGTTCATAATGCAATAAATCGATTAATTCCGGGGAAAATTGAATATCAGTTGGCTGGGAGGCCATAAAACACCATCAGTTTTAAAAAGGAGAGTTTGTTGACCGTAGATATTATTCTAAGATAATTTTAGTTCGGGTCAAGGTAGATCCAGAAAACACAAATTTAAAAAATGTATTTTTTAATAAAGGATTATCTGCCAACGTTTCGGCTTACATTGCAAGCCATCTTCAGGGCTATCATGAAGATGAGAGAGGACGTCCTGTCTCTAAGTTCACATTTCCAGGCAAATTTGGATTCATACCAATCCGGGAATGACTCTGACATGTGAAATGTGAACTTAGGGGCAGGACGTCCTCTCTCATCTTCATGATAGCCCTGAAGATGGCTTACAATGTAAGCCGAAACGTTGGCAGATAATCCTTTATTAAAAAATACATTTTTTAAATTTGTGTATTTTGGATCTACCTTGACCGAACCCCAACTAAAATCATCTTAGCATCAGTTTTAAACATTTCGGTGGTTTATTCCCTCAAAATACTAATTGTCTCATAACTCTTAGTTTTCATTCAAATAAATTCAGCTCAACATGGCTTAATTTGAGACTTGTGACGCCCAGAAGGGGACAGACAGAAGAATCAAAGCAAGAACAGAATGCACTGCACGTCAGTGGCAGAGACACGAGGAAGGTTCTACGATTCGACAAGATTCTCCTATCACACTCAAACAAGTATGATGCCCGTGGACTAAGTGGTCACTGAAATCTGTATATCTATTTATCTGTCTGCGCTTTGGTGTGTATTCATTTGTGTTAAATAATGGGTTAGTTATGTGTGTGTGATTGTATATGCCACAACTTAGTTTTTCAAGTAAAACAAGTGGTATGGGGCATTTACATTTTTTTTTTTTTAAACAGTTAAGATAACTAACAAGCAAAAAGTACTATAAGGAGTGGTTGTTTAGCTGCTATTGATGGAGTTATATTATTTATAGCGCCATATTTGTCTTCACAATTTAATACATAGCAAATAAAATACTTTAGAGTTAAATAACAAAAAATTTATCGTTATATAATATATGAACTATAATGTCTTATTTTCCTCACCGATAAATAGCATACAACATTTTCACGCGAAACAAAAATAGGCGATAAGTTACATTGTGTTAAATTAATTTGGATGAAAATCTACATCCTTAAACTCAATAAAATCAGCTTTTTCACTGGATCAATACTTATATTTTCATTAAGAAAATCAACACTACATTTTAATTATATGCTGAGTAACCAAATGTACCGACTATTAAATGTTTAATATTAAGCAGTTATATAAATTAAACTATAGTCATAGTAAAATAAAATATGTGGTTAGCTGAAACCAAAAAATTAATTATTAATTAATTAAATACGTCATATAAGACGTTTTTTTAAAATTTAAATGGTTATATTGTTACTTTCAAAATCTAATTTAAATTTTTCTTATATTTAGACCACTCCTTGAAATTTTTAATCAGCTTATTATAAGTTAAATAGAAAAAATAAAAGTTTCCATACAAAATATATTTGAAATTAAATTAATTCAAAATTATCTACCAGTTTAGGTCATTTTCAAATTATATGTGAGGTTAGGTTTATACAGACTACTGAGGGAAATTTCGCCTTCAAATGGCCTAGGCCGAAATATTATTTAAATGTGTGAGAAGACCTTATTTGCGTATTTATATTATAATAAATTGTGGTAAAGTCTAATTTGAATGTTATATTCTACATACTACATTCAAATTGTAGAGTACAAACCTATAATTTGAATCTTTCTACTTCCTATAATGAACGGGTTTTGAAGAGGGATTACTTACTGCTCTTATGCGGTCCCTAACTAGTTATGTATACCACCGGATTAAGGCTTTTTACAATAATGGAAAGCAAAGTTTCTGCTGTGTACGAAAAGATTAAAATATTTAAAAGTATTTACCTACATCAAACATATATTAGCTAAAGATCCTAAGGACATTGAGACTATCTTCGGGCACGATCTTGAAACTTGTTAACGGTTCGTACTTTATAGAAGGCAATAAAAAAATCCTTCTCTCGTCACAAGGACTTGCTAGTATCCTTTATAGTTTGCAATTCATTCGGACGGTACAATTTGTGTGCATACATTTGGGAGCATTCCCCGGAATCCAAATTTGCTTAATTAATAACAAATCTAATTTAATAGGAGTGTGAGTTATCTAATAAGAGGAAAAATATAAAGCCGACATTTCATTAAAAACATTTCTTTTGCATTTAGAAATCATAATTAGAATTTAAACGTAACGAAGATTGTATGTATAATTAAAATAATTTTATAAAAATATTTTGCAGAATAGCAACATATTTACATTAAGAAAGGAGTTATCCTTAATTTAAAAAAAAGGTGGGTTTATAAAAGAATTTGTTGCTATCCCGATGGCTCAATCTCAGCTGGTGAGCAATCTCACTGGTTTCCTGGTGCAAAGATACCACCGCATTCCCAGATCTTGAAGAATACGATGAAATACTATTTTTACTTTTCTAGTATTTTTTTTTTCTTTTTTTTATGCTTTCTAATACTATTTACATTTTCATTGCATTGATAAGAATCTTCATTGATGGCGACTGCTACTCTTTCAGGCATCTCTTCTATATGCGAGTAGGTCTGATAACGTTAAGTCCTATCGAACTACAACGAAACGAGGCCGTGTCTGTGGGTGAGATGAGTGATCGCCACATGAGGAACACGTGGTCCGCCTCTGTAGCATTCAGCGTATGATCGCGGAGTCTCCTCGAAGATCATGTTCACCCCGAATTCTTCTCCATTAGAGAGCTGTAAATGATTCCTATTCTTGAAGTCAACTAAACTAAAAGAAAACAGCGAAAGGACCAACTACTATTGTAAAAAAAAAACAATATTAAAATTATACAAATTAATTCTTTCCGCTGGTCTTACCAAAAAAAATTTAGAGAAAAATTTAAATAATTTAATTAAAAAATTAGAATAATTCTCTAAATGAAAGCCTACTTTCTAATGAAAGTGTTAAATGAATGAACATATAAACTTAAAACTTTTTACAAGAAATTCTTTTACATTACATGTCAGAGAACAGTAAAACATTAATGTGCAATGAGGAAGTAGAGATGTCTACCAAAGGGGGGTTACTGTCCTGAGATATTTTGGTAAATGTTTAGAACGATAGACAAGTAGTATAGAATAAATAACTAATGATTAAGAAATTTACAAACCACGAAAACGTTTTTCCCTTTAATTCCACTTAAATTGTCATTATTCCGTATAATATATATA
>KZ807497.1:144358-186608 GCA_000696205.2 Oncopeltus fasciatus | reverse complement strand
TATATGATAAACAACTATATAACTTATTTTAAAAGGGATAATTGTAAAGCAAGTTTATATGTGAAATAATACATGTATTCATTCATTTTTCAAATCTTGTTTAATGAAGCTTTTATTTTAAGACTTTTAATCAGATAGCTTCTCTACTATATCCAACCTCTTTCTCTGTCCCACTGAAGCTTAATATTAAAACCCAAAATACCTATAGGTGGAGAGAAAAAATATCTTTAAAAAATATTGGTCAAGAGATGTGAAAAAATAATTATACCTAAAGTTTAACAGGCTTCTAAGTCAATATAGGTAATGATATAGCACATGTCAACAGCATAGTAAACAAATTTTACAAATCTGTTTAGTTAAAAAAAATAATACATATTGGTGAAAGATTCCAATCCATAATGTCATTCTCATAATGGAGTTTCTACCCAAGAGGCAACTGCTTTCCCTAATTCATAAATTAAAATGAATAATTTTTTTTTTCAAAAACAAATATTGTTAAATAAATAAAATAACTATTAAAATATCTTTTGTTTATTTGTACAGTAATAAATTTACATTTAATAAAGTTAAAAATCTTTATGCAGAAAAGGGTTCCAATTTTTACATCTAGGCAAAATTTGCTACTAATCTGAACATAACTATAATTTATTTTTTTATAGGCATACATAAATTTTACCATTATACATACATAAAGTAAAGTTTACCATTGTAACATATAAATTTACCAATTATTGACCCTGGCTTTTATAACCTAAATAGTGTGTAATAATAAAGTGTTTATGAACTTTTTTTTTTTAATATTAGAGATTTATTTTACTAGACATACATAAAATGTCAAACTTACTTCATATCTTTGCATTGTATACAAAAGGACAGAGAATGGTATTGACACACCAACCATTGCATGCGTAGATGGCATGCCATATTCTATTGACCATTTTTTCTGTAACCTGAAGACAGGAGGACTGGCAGGACGTGGCCAACATACAATATCTTTCATTCCCTGTCCTGGAAAAATAAAACTTAAAATAAAAAAAAATTTTTTTGGGGGACTAGCTATTTAAATAAATAGACTTGTAATGAGAGGCTGATAGTATGAGTAATGCCAGTCTATACTTAGCATAGGACATCACACAACATTTTAATACAAAGAATGAGGGAATATCACTTTATACAGAGCTTATGTACAAGTAAATTCATGATAATTTCAATTCTCAAGGCTTCCCCTCATTTATTGTCAGAAACAAAACAAAAAAATTATACAATAACTAAAAATACTCTGATCAGAAATTTAAAAAAATAAGAATACAAACAAAAAAAGTATTACATGGTGTCTTATATTTATATTTTAGGAGCAAGGGCTTAACACATCCTTTTTTTTTTTTTTCTAAATAAATTGTCCCTTTCTTATCTCAAAATACAATGGATGTCTCAATGAAACTACTAGGCTCTAATAATTCTTCAACTAAAGTCTTAAACCATAAAATTTCCTGAACAGTAAACCTTAATGCAATGTATTCTGATTTGATTGTGCTCAAGTCTATAGTTCTTTCTTGCTCACTGGATAAAAGACCAAACACAAAAATATAAAGCCACAATCAGTGACTGAGTCCCTACGGTTATTATCAGAGTATCACAATAAGACAACATTTTAGCATTACCATCCTTCTTAATTATCAATTTGTAAAACCTTTAATGTGCCTGAAAATTATTTTTACTGTTAACCAATGAATTCAATTTAATTACTACTAAAAATTATTTACAAAATTCACATAAAAAAAAGTCTGTTCTAGAAATTTGAACTGTATTCATGAAGCTTCAAACCAAGTCTTCAAAAATTTTTCAATTCTTTTCAATATATGTGGCTTTGTCAATCCAGAATTGTCCATTATTGTGATCTCTAGAGAATCACATTCCCAAACTGTAATTCACGTTCTCTTCACTAGGATTACTAGTCTGAAATTCAGATTAAGTCTACTTAGAATGCTTGATCATAGCCTAAAATTATTCAAGAGAATTAGTAAATTGCCTATATAAATGTCCATAATCATGATACTTGTACTCAATCTTAATAATCCAGACATCTGCTTTCAATTGTTTCAGTTTCTCTTTTATTAGTGATTGATTGATAAAATAGTTTTGACATTTTCCATTTCCGGTTTAAGCTTTAATTGGCTTTAAACGAGCATGGTGCTCAGTATGGTACTAAGTCTGGATTTCTAAAGTCCATTCAATTAAGTGTAAAGATAAATAGTTTAGACTTCAAGGTGTAAGATATATAAATCTTCATTCAATGAGAGTTTTAGAAGACATCATAATGAAGAGAAAATTTTTAAGTTATTTATGTTCAACCCAGTGACTCCTTTCTTTGGTTGTTTACTATTAAGAAAACCTTAGGGAAAGTCTCACATGGGCGAATTTCTCTAAATAGTAGCTAGAATATTATCACATCCAGCTACACTACTATAATTTATTTATATAAATATTCATACCTGATTGAAAAAAACAAAACTCATTATTAAAATAATTGTAATTTGAGCAATTATTTTGTTTAACAACTGAAAGCTTATAAAAGTATTTGCAGAATAATTTTATGGGATCAATATGACATTTTTGTATCCCAAAACCATTTTATTACACTTGACAATTTTATAAAGGATTATAACATTGTCTAGTATTCTTTCCCCAAAAATGAATCTTACACTTAACATTTTTGTATCCCAAAACCATTTTATTACACGACAATTTTTTAAAGGATTATAACATTGTCTAGTATTCTTTCCCCAAAAATGAATCTGACACTTAACATTTCGTCCTATTTTTTGGTCAAATAGCTATTAGATTAATAAGTCAATGTTAGTGATTATATTTGATTTTAGTTTTTAAAAGCAATTTAGATTTTCCTAACATAAATTGCAATAATTAGCCGTAATTTTTATTATTTTGAAAGTTAACTACTACAGGAAAAAAGGAATTCCACTTTTTGTAACCATAGATTATTGGTTTCTGGCCAAATTGTTCAAGAATGACAGTAATTAACTAATAGTCTAACAAATATAAAGTTCCTTTATAACTTGATTAAAGCTATAAAACAAGAGGGAAAAAATTTCAGATGGCTATTAAGTTCTGTCATTTATTCAATACATAACAGCATGACATCCTGAAATGTAGTAACTGCCATAGTATATTGCTAATATTTTGTGGGAGTAAAACCTTCAGCAGGATATAATTTCTCAATCAAGAAATTATTATGAAAGTAAGGCTATTAAAAAAAATATATTTCTATGAGAGCTATTGAGAAAAAAATGTCTTTGATTCCAAGCCACCCTCTCTTGATTGAGCCCCTTAATCATGATAGGGTGCTTCAAGAACTCTACCATGGAATGATACAGGACATTCCAAGAAAAATGGTTCATCTTGAAATGACAGACAAGTAAAAAAATATATTCAATAGTACGCCAAACTTTACTGTGGTATATATATATCATGATAATATACTAATCAAAGTGAGTCTACTACCATTTTCAGCATCTGACTTCAACCTTGACCTCTTGTTGACCTGTCCACTGCCAGAGCTTATGTTTCCGATAATAATTGGACATTTTATACTGAAAATTATAAGCAGACCTAGAGTTTCTTTGCAATATTTGAGGATCCTTTCCAGGTCTCAAACAAACTATATGAAACAAACTACTAACATTGATGTTGAAGAAGCTCAGCTTAGTTTTCAGCTTTATGTACAGGGATTGGCAATCCCTCTGGCAGAACCTCCATAGTTTATTTGGGTCGTGGAGATTCTGGAGGCTTAAAACAAACCCTGATTTGATTGGTAACCAATAGGAAAATGAAGCCTGCCAATCAATTGGTGAAAAAAGATTTTGGTAAAGGATAATACTATGATTAGTATGATTTTAATTGTTAATTTACTTTTTAAGTTATATAATTTATATTTCTGCTTTAAAGTGGTTTTGTATCTATATTTGGGTATGTCTGTGTGTAGGTGTGTGTACGAATATAACTTATTGCACACCAAGTACTTTATAACGTAATGTAAACAAGCACTAAAAAACGTAAAACATTTAAAATAATGGATAACAGATTTAACCCTAGATAAACCCCAACCGTCAAGGCGTAATAACCATGATGCTGATCGCCCTATAACCTGATCCTAATCCTAATCCTAGTATGATTAAGTGGGAAAAACAGAAGAAATGGTAATGATGTAACTGTTATCCGTTTTGTGATCACATAAATCAATCTTTTTACTGCTTTTTCCACCCTAAGGTTTCTCTCCTCATCCAAAAATATTTCAAGTAGGGACAAAGAGGTATTCCATCTTCTGAATTCATGAGCAATAAATCTGTGTGTCATCCAGCTTTTATGAAACTTATGAAAGTGGAGTGAGATATAATGAAAGACAAAAGAAGATAACATGAAAAAAAATAAATAAATTGCAAAACTTCTTTTTGACTCCAGTTACAAATATGGAATTTGGTGGTATAATAGGAAACCTTAAAAAAAAGGAAAAAACTAGTGGATACAAATCTTCCTGTCATTGTCTAATTAAGGAATTAAGTGATTTAATAGATTCCTTTGGCCAAATTAATTAAGTGTGATTTTAAAGAGGTAACATTTCCAGGAAAATTGAACGTGACACCTTTTCATAAAACATAGGATAAAACTAATTCAAAGAATACTTATAACAATTTTAACTATTTCGAATAAAATATTCAAGCTTAGAAATATGCTTTTAAAAGATTAAAAGAAGATTTAAATTACAAAAAAATCAGTATGTTTATAGAAAAAATAAAAGCACTATTGAAGTGATAATAAAATTGACAAAACTCAGGGATATTGTTGATAAACCCATAATTTTTAATGACACTACAAACATATTTGTTTGTGGATTGATTACCTGACTTATGATGAAAAAACAAACGAAGAGTTAACTAATGATATGAGTAACATGCTTGCAACTCTTCATAAATGAATAGTGCACGACAACATGATATTAAATACTTCCAAAATACACTATGTGATTTTCAAAATAAAAGATGATAAACCTACACATTTAGATATTAGTTTTAAAAATAAAACTTAAAGAGGGCAAAAATACTGTATTTTTAGGACAAATTTTGGATCAAAATTTAAATTGGAAATCACACATAAATCATGAAAAAAGTTGATAAAGCCACATGTGGTTTAAAGAAACACAAAAGAATCAGAAATGATACTGAATCATGGGACTTTTTAATATCAGCTATAAAGATTACCCTTCAGGGGTAAAGTAAAAGAAGCTTCACAAAATTAGGTTATTAGAGTCATGCCCAATTAAAATACCAGGTCATAATAATGGGGCTGTTTCAAATAAATGAAAAATATAACCATTGAATTTTTTTATGAATACTTTTTAAAAAGAATGACACCTTAAAAGAATATTCTCAACTATACAAAAGAAAAGTATAAAAAAGGGGGAGGGGAATTTATCCTTCATCTGTTAATAATATTGTTAGATGATGTATTTTTATATTGTTGGTAGTGTGATGTTTAAATTGTACATTATAAATAATTATATATATATATANAATATATAATATATTATATAATTATAACATTATATATTCATATGCATTTGTTATTGGTATTACATATCTTGGTTTTCTTGTTTTTGATGAAATGTTGTATCAATTACATAACACATCCAAATTATAATATAATAAATTCTTCTGTAGTAATGATGCTTCTAAGTGAGAAAGTTAACCTGGCTGATAAGAAAAGGTGCAGAAAAAAATATGATTATGGGGAATTTAATGTCATCCTTATTTCTCTCACTCTTTCTCAATTCAATTCAAATGAATAAAAAAAAAGTAAATTTGAAATGTAATTAAACCATTTGCTTCAATAATATTTAAAATAAAAGAAAAAGCAGAATAATTTGCTGCAAACTTAAATGATAAAATAAAGGTTACTACAGACACAAAATGCATTACCTACATACATTACAATTGTCCAGACCATAACTATTCGTCTACCGACAGCTCCATCAATATTCCAAAACCAAAATGGAATAAATGTTGCATAAAATATTTCATCACCAAGTTCAGTGCCCAATACAAAAATGTAGTACCAAATCAATTTATTAATTACAAAGTTCTTCTTTTCATGATCAGAATCTGATAAACCTTTTTCAGTATTGTAAAGTTCACTATTAATTTTCTTATCACTTTCATCATCGAATTTCTTGGAATGACATAAATTTGAACAGCCACTTTTAATGGTACAGTTCTGATTTTGAGGCTTTTCGACAGCACTTGTAATTCCAAATGCTTTTTGAACGCATAGAACTAAATTGGGATCTTTAAGGCGTTCAATCAAGGTCCACATTTTAAATTAAAGTACTTGAACATCAATAGTTTATAAGTTAATGTCAGGAGCAGTAAACTAAGATATTAAATTTACAAGCCATTTATGAACAAGTACTTAATACACAAAAATATTTCTCCTACATGAAATTATTAATTAATGAACAGTGCCATAATTCAAGACTAAAACTAAGGAAAAGTTTCACATCAAAATGCCTCCCACTTGACATGTTGAGAAGACATACCAAAGAACTCCATACCTAGAGGTAAGAGTTTAGAGATAATGTTTTTGGGATCTTGTGCGAATACGTTACCAAATAAACCCGTTTAAATGATTGCTACTTTTTTGACATCATTTCACTCAACAGCTGTCCCTTCTCATTCTTATCGAGCATTGCCTTCCAATTTCAATTCAATGTTTAAAAGTTAATTGTCATAATTGAAGGAATACACAATGACTTGCCTTATTTTTATAATTAATGACAGATAACCTTCAAGGTTCTATTGATATCTCTAATAGTTGTGATTATGGTTGGGTGATACGAAGTATCAATATGATACGAAGTATCAGTTACGAAACAGTAACAAGTACAGGAAAGTGATATCAGGTAATCAAAATCAGTTATATGTCTAGAATTGTTCCTCATTACACATACTAAAAAATACATATTTCATTATAGAGAATGAACTGCATTAACCCAATACTAAGTATCAGGTTCTCAGACTACTTTTACTTCTGTAACCAAACTAGAAAATACATTTTCTCTGTAAAGAAAGTGATACTGTATTAACCTGATAAAACACATAAATATATGATAAACAACATATAAATTCGCAACTAAAACTCGTTCCTCGGATTTAGGACTCGAAAACAAAATCCACGTTATCATACCTTCTATTGTCCGTCTTCGTTGGTTTCTGCAAACCATCTTCTGTTGGCGAGCGCTTTCGGACATTGTCCATCTTCGTGGCCGAATATGTATTCTGAACACATGTATTCGGCCAGAAGATGTACAATGTCCGAAAGCGCTCGCCAACAGAAGATGGTTTGCAGAAACCAATGAAGACGGAGAATAGAAGGTATGAGAGTTCTATATTCATTGGTGGTGGAAATAACCTTTTAGATTATTTAAAATCCACGTTAGTTATGGATGCTTATTACTTCTGTTCGATGATAAGCTTATCTGCACCAAATGTTTTAGTGGGTCCTGAAATAACAGATGTACAGATAGTAATCACACATAGAAAAATAATCATATTGAGTACTCAGCCATTGTAGTTATATTCTTTAATATTTTACTTAATAAGTGTTTTTCATAAAAATGCTACAAAGCATAAATTTTAGAAAATTATATTTTGAAAATTATCACATAGTTTTTTTTTCGTTACTAATGAAAAGGAAGATATAAATTTTGGTCATCCACTAAGCCCTCCTTCACTTCATTTTAATTCAACCAAAAATTTATTCCTTCAACAGTTTTTAATAAAAAAAAACTCGTGTAAAACTTTATGTATCCTTTATATATATCGTTAATGTGACGAAACCCAGTATTTATGCTATTTTTTTTTTTTTTTTGTGCCCATCCATTCCAACCACAAGATTATTTTCAGGGGAAATCAGGGGTCTTCCCCCGGATTTTTACGGAGCAAAAATCAGTGAAATAATAAAACGAGGGGTTTAATTTCTTCATATTGATGAAATCATCCAAAAATAGGCTACAGGCGCCGGATACACTAAGGTTTTCCCAAAGCCTTATAACAAATTTGGTTACATATTTAAAAATAAGTGGGTCCATCCAATACTCGAAATTACATTCTTTAATATCTTCCTAAATATTCATTTAAAAAAATATGTTATAAAATATGAATGCTTGGAAATTGCAATTTACATCTATTTTTCTCAACACTTTTTTTTTCAAATTGCTAATAATTATAAAAATGTAATGATTTTAAATTAATAAATTAAATTGATTTTCGTCTAACCTCCTCCTCCTTGACCAATTTGATTTTATTATTTTACTCAAAGGCAAATACGAACACGCACAAGCATATACGTATTTGTAGCTTCAGGATCAGTGATGATCAGTTAAATTTTTTCAAAGAACTATTGAATTTAATACTGAACGTTTGATTGTTTAAAGGAAATCTAGTAAAAACAGGAATTAATAAAACATAACAAGGGTATCTTTATTTTTAAGAATTATAGTTCAAGAAAAATTTAGAGCTTTGACACTTTATTTAATTGACAATTTCAGCGTTTTTTCATAACTAATAAACTACAGATGAATTAAATAAAAGATGATTTATTTATATTTTTCAGTTATATTGAATTTACCCAGAAATATAATATTGTTTAATTGCATTTTCAACAAGGAACAGTTCCCTGATACTGGTAACTGAACGAGAACGTATTTATGAATTTTGCGTATTAGTATCAACTTGAACTTGATACTGAAAAATCGAGTGTTAGTCCAACACTCATTGCTCGACCTAATTTCCTCTATGGAAGCTTACAAATTTATCCGCCAGAGCCTTTCATAAATACTCTTCTAGGTTTGTTGCCTTGGAATGTTCGTAGTCTGTGTCATACTAACTCTTTGTAGCTTTCTCATAACCTGATGAATTCTTGAAATAAAAATAGTCATAATGTATTTACTAATTTAAGTCATTTACTAATTTCTCCAGGATAATACTTCGACGTTTATAACATTCTTTTAAAAAATGAGTGTCAGAGCGGTTTCTCTTGCTTTAGGTAAATGTTATCCATCTGTAAAGTCAAACGCTTCTAAAATATGCATTACGCGGATGGATCTAGATACAAATCTGTTGATGTACTTCAGGAAAGTAGAAACTGTTTATGCTTATGACCCGGATAAAGTGTGCAAAACAGGGGATATTGTTTTAGTTGAAGAATTGCCTGAAAAGATGACAAAACTTATAACTCATAGAGTAAAGGAAGTAGTTTATCCTTGTGGAGATATAGTCGATCCCATTAGTGGTAAGAAGATTGTCACATCTTCCTTTAGGGAGGACATTGTGGATGTTAGTAAATTGTATGGTGAAGAACCTGGCAGATTTGATTATGATAAAGCTCCAGCAAGGGGCTGGCAAGAAGGCAAAAAAGATTTTAGTGATAAAGAAACTTATTATAAGTACCAAGAAGATGGTAAAGATCATCCTTATGCCATGTAATGCTATTTTATATAAAAAATAAATTTGTTTTCTAGCTCTGTTTAATTTTTTTTTGTTTTCTCCTGTGGAATATATAACAAATTAGTTTAAGTCAAACCATCCTATTTACTTCTCTTCTGTTGAAACTTGTAGTTTACTTTAACGGCAAATTGTATTCTTGTAAGTTCGATCTTTGAACTTATGTAGAATATTTCTGAAAAATGTTGAAATATCATTAAGAATTATGCAGGAATCCTTAAAAAGTATGCTATTAGTGTATTATTTCTTTGGTAGAATACTAGAACTATTATTCTCTAATAAATGATAGTTTCATTCACTTATTTATTACTATGTTAATTGAATTTTGCTGAGCAATTAAGGAAATTTAAATATTTCAAGAAGAATATTTTAGCACATGCAAATGGAAGATAAATTAATAAATATTAAATTATTACAAGAAAACATTTTTGAAATGATGAACTTTTCTCACAGGAAACCTTCCCCTAAAATAACCTTCTCACCTGTTACCTGGCAACTGTTGTATAGTAATATAATTCAGATTTCTATATCTGATATTTAATTGTTAAATGCTAGATTCCATGCAATCAGATAGGTGATGGATAATGATCCACAGTTCTCTTCAGAGTCTAAGGTGTTTATCAGACCTTCGTGTCTCTGATTACTTAAATATATTTATTAGTCATAGAGGACATTTTATCAGAAAAAGTTATTTGGGATTTTATTTTTTAGAGCCTTTTTGGTGAGACATCTGGCAGACCTCGAACTGGTAAAACTTCAGTTTGGGGAGATGATACAGTTAAATCAGCTAGGTATGAGGTACCTCATGTTTTCTGATATTTAACTGTTTAATGGCAGGTTCATAGACTTAGTCTGTATTTAAAATAAATAGGAGATTTTATAATATGCAAAAAAAGATGGATAGTTGTATTTTATCAGTTTTAGCTTCAATGACCAAGTGCATTTTTCCTATCAGTTGAGAATTCTTATTTATTAACCTACTTTAAAAAAAAAAAATTATCAACACAATTTATTAATTTTTGTATTATTGAGTTGTGCAAATAAAAAGAGACAAAAACACAATTGATTACTGGAAATTATAACACTAATTACTTCTTAAAGTTCAGATATTATGATAATCTTGGTTTGATTTGAAATTGTAATTTATTTTTCCATTCAAATATAGTTTTATATCAGTTTAGAATGCCATTGCATATAATACCTACCAAAAAAGCAGTTTCTCTACATAAATTACAAGACTTAATTTATAAAGTTTCCCATGGGCATTTACTTCTTTTCTCCAGAAAAAAAAAATATATGTATATATACTATGACTAAAGCAGAGCGAAGCAGATTTTACTTGTTTTATTAATTGCGGATATAAATAAGAGTAAACGATAGATTTAATCTTAAAAGCTGTAATAATCTATTAGGGGTAAAGTTAATGTCACTGAGGAGTCTCCTGGTTGGAAGGGGAGAGAGATATTGAGAGGAGCTAACTCTCCTGGTTCATTCTTAAATATCTCATCATGCACCTATTCCAAAAATTTCCAAAAAATAATAGAAATTTATTAATGTATATCTCAATTCAAAGGATAAAAACTTTTTATTTTACTGAACATTTACTCCAAAGAGTAAACAAGCTCATTAAAAAACTAGAACCTTTCTTATCTTTATATANGTATGTATATATATATATATATGAATGTATCAGTGTAAATGTTTATAGGCCACAATTGTCGGTTTTACTTTATGATACCGTCAAGAAGTTTAGATGTAAAATTAAAGGATGAGTTTGTTTTCCAGTTAAATCTCAGACCAGTAGGAGTTTTTTAAATTTGTATTATTCATATTTATTTGGATGAAGGTGTATACCTATAAACAAGATAAAACTGTCACTGCTATATAATTCTGCATATATCAAATTCACAAACATAGCTCTTTCATTCACAGAAAAAAAAAAGTAGGTTTTAAAGAGAGAATAATAAAATACAAAACAAACATAATAAAATTAAAATTAATAGGAGTTGTGGATTACATGAAATGTCAAGTGTGAGTACAATTAATTTTTTTATAAGCATAATTTAGTTACTATAGAGCAGGAGTCTTTCTCCCCATCACTCCATTTGCCCTGATGAAGGCCTGAGATTTAGATTGAAATATTGGCTAAAATGAAAAACGTATTTGGTTACAAATCTGTTTTATTTCTTTAACTCCCAAGACTAAATCCTTGACTAATCTCTCTACATAAATACTTTTTTTTGTTATAACAGGTGCAATATTTTGTTACAAGTAATGAAACTCAACACAGATTTGTTTATAATATAAATGTTTTAGTAATTACTCTGCAAAATTGAACATTTATAAGTGAGTGAAAAGGTTTAATTTTATAGTCTCTAGCTTCTAAGCCACAATTAGTTGTTTTTCCTAATGAAATTTGACGTAACACATGATCATAATGATAAGAGTAAAATAAAAGAGTTTTTTGTTGAGAAAAATCTGAGGAATAGGTGAGGGGATCAGCTGAAATGTCAAGAGTAAGTACAAAAAGTCTTTTACAAAAAAGTGTAGAGAGCATAATATTTAGTTTTGAGTGATGAAACTCAACACAAAAGCGATTATTGATAAAATAAATTTTATGAGATTTATAGAGAAATTAAAGAATGGAGTTATCTCCATTAACTGTTATAAATGAAGACTAATCAAAGCCTTTTCCTATTAAACTATTATATAGTTTAGTGACATCAAACTATTATATAGCTTATATTATATTTATGAAATTGCTTCTTATTTCTGAATACCTTATGTTTTTAAAAAGATTAAAGTTTAATAAATTAATAGAACCAAATTTTCTAGGAGCAGAAAAAGTGGATTATTAGGAATGTTTGAACAGTATGTTATATTTTTTATGTATACTTTACTTTAATTATTTCTGTCATTATTTGCTTTTATATATATTGTATCCTTTTTTAAATATTATTCTTATTTTTTAGGGATAGATTTCAATCTGCTAGATTGAGAAGGCTGGATTCTGATGATGGTGTGTATATCTTAAGTAATGTTCAAAGCTTAGTTAAAAATTAGTTTCAAATTGAAACTTGTTAAACATTATCTGATTTATTATTTAAGAAATTTAATTTTGTTTCTAAAGTACTACTAAATGCCCTAATTTTATATCCTTAAAAATGGATTTAGATACTTTCAGAAGAAATGGATCTATGGCAAACTTTTGCAAAGTTAACAATGTTGAAGAAGATTTTCTCAAAAATAACTCAAATCTTCTCAAAATTTTTGATATTATTTCTGATATCCACAATGGGAGATTCCTGTGTTCTGAAGATTATATCTTAGTCTAAGTGTAAAAATTAGATTAACACGTTACATTAAAGACATAAAATAATTGTCTTTAAGTATGACATAATGCTTTTACAGCTAAAATTTAATTTATTAGTAACATTTTTTCTTGTGTATTTTCTTGGGTCAAGTGAACCAAGCTTTTGCTCATTATGTTATAAGTTTTTAAGGTCAAGTTCAAGAATGAAGAAAATGAGGAAGGGAAACACTCATTTTACTGATATATGGGTCTATCAAAAATTGTTAAATAAAACTACTTTATCTCAAAGCTAAAGATTTATCTTGGTCAATTGATCAAATTAATTTAATAAATTATTTGAATTAGCAATGTGCTTAATTTACTGTGCTCTGGGAAGGCAATAAATTACAAGTATTTAGGAAATTGTCACACTTTACTACCCTGTTTTAATTGATAAAATATAAATATATTTTTTTTGTATAGCGAAAAATTGAATTATAAACTAGTTATATTCACAGTTGTATGATGACTTGGCATTGTATAAAGCCAAATATCATATTTTATTTGATGTTAAAGCATTTAGCAATTCAAACAAAATATAATACACAATAATTAATATTGGATGAGTGTTAAGGAATTTATAATAGGTGTTTAGAAATGGTAACAGATGGAGTAATAGCCTGCTAAACAGTTGAGAAACATTTAAGCACTTTGAACAATGTACAGAAATTTTCTTATAAACCCATTTTGTTATTCCATTCCTATATAATAAGAACTGCTAAGCTTGTAAAATTAATTAAAGAATTAATGTAAGTAAAAATGACATACAGAAGTTGTTCAAACTAAGCAAATTTCCCTTGTTTCATTAAAGATGATCATAAATAGGATTTGATAAATAAATAAATTTGATTTGAGTATATGACCTTAGAGCTGAATAGAGAAATAAGTCTGTAAGGTGGCTCTAGAATGTTTGGGAGGAAACATTGTTTCAAAAGTACTAAATTTTCATAGTTAAATAATTAAATCTCTACCTTAAAAATTATTTTTCAAAATAGTGATATAGAACATTAAATTCGGAAAATTACAGTTTACTCCTTTCAAGGTCAATAAACTCCCCTCCTCATCTGATTCAAGAAAAAAAGGGATTTATTGAACCATTTCAATAGAAGGTAAATACTGAATTTGGTTTCTGTATTTTAAAATAAGAGGGCTCGTTTAACCCTCAAACTTAAATATTTGCCTTAATAAATTTAAATTATTAAGAATTAAAAAAGAAAGAATTTAAATTTAATAAATCAGGAAAAAAAAATTAAATTTTAGTGCTTATTTGAATATTAAAGTTTTTTTAAATGCCTAGAGCTCCCCCCCATATATATTTTTTTACCATATTTTTAGCTCCTCATAAGTAGGATTGGTGAACTTCTTTAAAAAATTTTTCAAAGGTTTTGTCATAGATCTACATCTATTTGTATCTGCTAGACTTGCTTAATTTCCTTAAAGAGAGTCTGCTAAAATTAACTTTTCAAACAACAATATGCAGTATTTAATGCTTAATTGGTAGTTAATCTGCAGTACATAATCTGTTAAACTTAACAATTTCCATTTATTACTTTAATACTTTTATAATTAATTTAATTTAGCTCAAGCAATGGTCTTATATTATTATTTTATAACGCTGAATTGCTTTGTGCAACCACATTGATGATTTTCATTTATCAAATATATTTGACAACCAAGCATAGGTTGAGTAGAGGCAATTTAATAATGAACCAAAATAAACTTCTACTTCTATTTTCTCAGGAAAGGAAGTCTTATTTAAAAACATTGTTTTCAAATTAATAACCATTTTTTGCCATATGAATTAGTTATTCTAACTTGTAAAATTTTTTTTTAAGTAGAGCAATAAAATTTGAATGTTTTTATTATTTAAATTANATTATATATATTTTTAAAGTCATAAAAATAATTTGTTAAAAAAAAGTAATGGACTTTTCAGATATTCCAACAATACCAGATGTAGAAGATATTCAAGAGGAATACAATTTAGGAGATATTGCAGAAGCACCTAGGTATTAATCTTTTACAATAAGCTTTCCTATATTTGCATCATTTATAATATCATTTGTTTTTTCTAGAGTTGCTACTAATTTCATACCATCTCTCTCAGAACTAAATGCTGATTTAAGTAAGCAGTCTCTTTACAAAGTATTTGAAGGCATTAATATTAGCATTCTTTCTGATAATTTGTATAAAGAGAGTGAAATTAAAGAGGTAAGTTTTCTTTTAAGTTATTATGATTTTATGAAGACTATACCTATGTAACTAGAGATCTTTATCATATATAATATGTATGTGTGTGTATATATAATATGGACATTTTTAGCATTACTTGTTTACTACATGAAAGTCATTCAAGACTGCAAAAGTTTCTAAATATCTTTTGAAATCTCGAAATATACGGAATGTTTTAGTTATTAAAAGACTTTAATTATGAATAACTTGGTATTAATATTACCAGACTTTCCTAAAAAATTCATACTAGCCACAGATGCTTTACAATTTCGGCTGTTTTGAGTCAAAATAGTAATGGAGAAAAATACTCCATAGCTCATGATAGCTGAACTGAGAATGATTCAGAGATAACTTGGCATTATTATTATCTGTGACCCCAATAGGGGCCATTTAATAAAATGGCCATTTTTATTGAAATAGCCAAATTCCAAATTAATCCACTGGTATTTGAAATTGAATTTATATGTATTTGAAATCCCTCATGTAAAATATGAAATAACCCAAGACCACAGTGCCCTCATCAGAGTAGAAAATTCATAACTGAACCTCAAGTTGTGAAGAAAAATTGTCTTCCCCTTTAAATATCAACAAGTTAGGTGGTGCCTAGGTAGCTCATGGGATCTGTCCGTATCTTGCAATCCTGGTGCTGTGGAATGTTGTATCAACAAGTTTGGCTGAAAAAATATAAAGAAAGCAAACATAAAAAGAACTAAAAACTTGTCCAAAATAAATAAAAACAGTCTGAAGTACAAATAAAAACCTGAAACTGACCTAAAACTAAAAACAAGAATCATAGATTCAATATACAATACTTGACAGGAAAAACACCAAAATATCTGGATATAAGGAAATTTTTTTCTAATTGTTTAGAGAAAAAGAAAATCTCAGATTTAACTTTTCCAAGTACTACTAGTACTCAGAATATAAATTTTAAATCTTCACAGAACCCAATTTTAGTTTGCTCTTATCAATTTCCAATGTTGCAAAATCATTACAGAAAACCAGTCAACTTACTAATAGCCAGACTGTTAATAACTATATAAGTTCTTAAACTTTTACTGATTAAATACTCTACTATCATAAAATGATAGAGCGTTTATAAGATAGTTTTAATTCATATTGATATTTGGCATAATAAACAAATTTAAACAATTTTAATAACCAGTGTAAATTAAGAAATTTTACTTGATGAAGCAAAAGATAAGTTTAATAATATTAAAATACGTATTACAAATAATTAAAGAAGCAACTTGGATTAGTAAATTTTTTAGGCTTTATTTGAGAATAAAGTTCAGTAAAATTCGACAGTTAGAAGGGAGAAAGTTATGAGATTTTATTTAAAGAAATTTTAGGGAATAAAATATCAAGGATCGTCAGATCATAAATTGTGGCCTCCATCCAAAGACACCCTCTCTCTCATTAGATTTCGACTAAAAATAAATTATTTGAACAGTTTGCAATAGAAAGCCTAAATAACAAATTTGGTTGTATATTTTAAAAATACGAGGGCCCTCAATATGCATAACATTTACTATATAATTTTTTAGTAAATGACGTATCATTTCATTTTCAGCAAGATAAATTACTATACTGTCTTTAAAGGTTTCTGTTTAAAGGCTCTAATTTCTTATTATTTGGATTTTATAAGATAAAATTAATCTATAAATAAAAAATAATGCTGTTTCACCCATATTTTTTTATTTTAAATCTACTGTTCCCATGCTTCAATTTTTATTTTCTAGGAGGATACTTCCTGGTCATGGGACTTAATGTTTACTGAAGTCACCTCAGAACTTCGCTCAGAATGGGAAAAGAGCAATTGCAGTAACTAAAGTATATTTCTGTTTTATTTTAATTTAATTTGAAAAATATAATTAATGAACAATTTAGTTATATATTCTCAATATTTAAGAATTCCAATTTAAGATTAAGCAATTAATTTTTACTTTTTATATTATTACTTATTTGAATCATAGTTTGTCAGAAGAAGCAAAAATCAGTCATTTGAAAATTGGTGTCTTAAGTATGCCACCTGTGTCCATTTGACACGAATTTCTACACCTGTAAAATATTCTAAAGTGTTATAGCAAGCTATAACTACATACTGTTACTCTATTGCATTGTTACAAGATTTTAATTTTAAAACCATATGTATAAACTGATAAGAAAATGTATAAGATTATGACACAGATGTGACATATTTCAAGAAACAATGATTGTTCTAGTTGCATATTTTATTGTTCATAAAAATAATGAAATGTTATATTTCAATTAGTAGGGAATTTTTGTTGGGGTTTGGTCAAGGTTGAATCTTGAGTGAACCCCAACAAAAATTCTCTACTAATAATCTCTATGGTCAAAAACTCTACATTTGAGTTATATTTTAATTTTTTGTAAATTACTACTTATAGTGTCAATGAGGAAATTTAATAGTGAATATAATGGACAACGACTAATAGGTTTTTGAAAGTCGAGAAAGACCTTTTTGCAGTCACCCATTCATACTATACCTTCATCCCAGCAAATGCAATTAAAAAATGAAAATTCCTTAAAAATTTCTTACTAATTGTATTTGCAGTATTAATATAAGAAAAATAGATTTTTAAGATCAAGTATCAAATTTCCATTCATCATTTTCTAAAACTTGTTATAATATCATTATAGCCCTAAGTTATTAATTATATTATGTTTCTATAGTCAGTAATAATTCCGTCCACTAAAAATAAAGTATAAATTTATTAAATTAATGGCTATTCATTTACTCTTTTCATATAATTTCTAATTCTCTAGGAAATTTTATTACCCTTACATTACACTGATTGGGATTTAATAGGGTTTTTGAAAGGAGAAAGAAAGAAAGAAAAAGGAATTTCATTATGGTATTTAAGTCCTATTTAATAGTAAAGAGGACACAACTGACAGTATAGCTGATTCTGACCTAGCTGCAACAATAAAAATAAAAAGTAAAAATAATACATAAACAAGCTTCAGTTTAGCAGTTCCTGATACCCAGTTGTACAGAGAGGTTGAACCAGCTAGGGTTTGAAGGATGTGAACGAGAAGAAGCAAATATTTAGAGGGATCAAGTTCCAGAGATTTGAGGATCTGATGAGGAAGAAGCAACCAAATGCAGCGGATTTGTAACAAGGAGGTTAAAGGTCGGAATGTCAAGAATGGGTGGGGCGGGAAAGTACGGAGGATTGAATGTTAAAAGATCATAGAGGTAGGGAAGGGAATGGAAAAATATGACTTGATAGAGGAGAGAACCAAGGAAATATCGCCTACGGATAGATGGGTATAACCATCCCGACTCGGAGTACTGCTTTTTAACGTTGGCGCTCCTCGGAGAACCGAACATAAATCTGATGAAACATTTTAGCAGAAGCTTAAGCCTACCCTCTAGTTCTCTGGTAAGGCAGGAATGAATGAAACCAATGAAGGGAATTGTTTTTGTGAGTTATTACTTTTTTACTAATTTTACAGGTAAGGCAATTTATCTACTATTCTGGTGACTATGCTTATTTTCTCATGATTTTCAATTTCGTATACTTTTTGTCAGTATTTAGTGATGAATAAAAAGGTTTAAAACTAATCTTTATCATAAAGCCACAAATTTCCTGACCTTCAATCTTCTCTAAGAATATTAATTTTTTTCTTTCTTTATAATAACTGACTGACGGAGATTCTCAATCAAAGGTGGGTGAAACAATTAAGAAGTTGGTCAGTAACCTTCACAGTTGAAATGAACAACTTCTCAATTATTTCACCTACCTTTGTATATTCATTTTCTTTATGAACAATATTTTTAATTTATGTTCCTCCTTCCTGGATTGGTTTGGATTTACTCTTGTTATTTAGTGCAAGGGAACAGAATAAACAATCTAACTGTCACAGCCAGGACTCGAACCTGGATCTCCTGCTATCCGGGCAAGTGCATTTCCCATTTATGCTACCGAGACAAGTCTGATAAGTTATTAAATTGCCCGCACTAGTGTCGAGAGTCTAACCTCTGAGGCAGACGAATATATTGTCTTGGAGGAGGTGACATTGTCAAACTGTTTAAATGACTCTCGTTATTTAATTTAAAAAAATGAGAAGTGCACTGGCCCGGATAGCAGGTGATCCAGGTTCAAGTCCTGGCTGGGACAGTTAGATTTTTTATTCTGTTCCATTGCACTAAAAATTGTTAAAATCTCCTGTTTTTACTTTAATTTTTAATTTATTTTAAAAATCTTTAATTATTAGTTTTAATCCCAAATGAAGGACTCCTTTTATCAATTGATTTTTAAGTTATTGTGCTCAATATTTATTCATGTAAGAATAAATAAATAAGTTTTAATGAGTGGTTGGAGGAATTGAATGGAAATAAGAATGTAAGAGAAGAATTAGGTAAACGTTGTTACGAGTACACTGCAGGAGAATGGAAATCCTTTTGTAGCAGGATGGCACAGTGTGTTGAAATCGATGATATGCACTTACTACTGAGAAAAATTAAAAATAAATCCTTTAGTAAGTGTAAAAGATGGTAGGAGCTCACTACAGATGAATAAAAAAAATCTTTGATGTAGGATGTCACAGTAAATTGCAATTAAATACATATTGGAAATAAAACGAAAAGATGAAGCATGAATTGCTCCAGAGAAGAGGAGCTAGGTGCATGAAGGTGTTATGGATCCCTCTACAGAAAGTGGCTGTGAACAGAAGGATTACGAGTACCTAATTTTGTATCAATAACAGTTGATAGTGTGAAACCCGCTAACAATGAATAGTGCTTAATTTGAAATTAAATTGGCAATTAAGAAGTTAAGTATTCCTGATATATAAGGTAAAACTGCATATAATAAATGGGTTAAAATTATATTTCAATAATTAAACTGTACATGTATGAAGCTTCTCAAAGTAAATATAAGTGAATATAGAAAATTATATTTTCCAATTACCAAAAGCTTAAAATGAAATTCAATGATATTAGATGAAGCAGAACTTTGATTTTCATTTAGGTAAACTTAAAATACTGAGATTCGGTAATTATTCCTGATTGCGTAGGTTAAAGATGAAAATGGCCTAAATAATTTTATTAAAAGAATTAGAAACTTGAGTTAATTAAATTTATATTAGAAAAGTTCTTAGAAAGGCTCAGAATTTATAAAATGCACTGTGCACAAATTTGAATGATGATCCCATAGAAATAGTTTATTGACAAATACAATGTTAAACTTTAATTTCTTGGTAATATAAATTGGGAGAGGGGGCAAGACATTTTTGAACATTTGAGTAAGATTACAAACTTGTCTAAACCTGAAGAGAGATATAATGAATTTGCAATTCATAATGACTTTAATATTAGAAACAATGGGAATTAAATTTAAATTATAGAAAAAATGAATTAATTGAATTATAGGTAGGAAATTGACATCAAAAGGTAAATGATCAAACAACAGATTTAAATTAGATGGTGAAATAATACTAAGTTATATTATAAGAAATCCGGCACAGGGAACCAAATGTTTGTATTAAGACTATCAATTATTAATTAAGGCCCTAATACTTATGAGATTATGAGGCTGGTCCTATGAACTGGTCATTAAGGTATTTTGGGTTTTATGGACTGTCTATAAATTAATTAAAAGTTACACTACTGGAAATAAGAAATGAATTAGAAGCAGTTATGGAAAACTGAGCAATAATGTTAATTAATAATTTTTAAAATATTGAATTTGATTGTGCAATTCTAATTTGACTGTTAAATGTTCATTATGGTAAAGGGAAAAATAATTGCAGTGCAGATATGTTTTTGGTATGAGTTCATAAACAATGGGTGTAGGCTCAACACAGGTGGAGCTCACACTGTGGAATAGATAGATTCTAGTCCGGCGGCCATCATCCTTACTCTGGCTAGGGAGACAGTGAATGTTTTATTGTTACACTGAATAGGATTTGGGTGAAGTGAGAGTGGTTCGAAAGTTAATGGTGAGGTCCTGGGATCATGGCTGGCTCAACTATACAGTAAGTGTTCTGTGGCGTAGCGGTAGATAGCAGCACTGGTGGCCGGCAGAGAGCTTCCCATATCAATTTTTTTTTTTTTTTTTTTGGTAAGATTTGAGTAAAAATTTAATTTGTACTGCTTGTTATATCATTAAATATATTTAATACGAAAGCATAAAGAAAAAATATTGTCCAAGGAGGTTGGCATTCAATGTCTGATATATTACTCTAGCATTACTATGGTTTATTGGGTTTATCGATTTCATATTCACGTCCTAAAATTTTTAAAACTCTTCTCTGTAATTATAACAGGAGTGTTGTAGTTAATGGTAGAAATATAATTTCTACCAGAGTCTCTGAACATGTCTAGATTGTTCTAGAATGCTTTAGATCTGGCAGCAATATATTGATTATATGGTTGTTGCATATAATAGGTTTTTTTTCGTGGGCTTAGTTACTTCTTTTTAACAGGCTACACTGATTTTGATACCTGTGCTGGGCATTTATTTAAGGATTAAGGAATTGGCTACTCAAATAATCTCATTTGTTAACTTAAGAAATGCAGTTAACAATTAATTAATAATTACTAATTAATTTAATTATAATAAATAATTTGATTTAAGTATTAACTAATACATATTCAATTGAACCCAAGGAAATAGACTGTTGATAGAAGGTCCAATTGTCATCGTTGAACTCCAAGCGGGGAGCCTTATGCGGTGGAAGAATCCTGTTGAGGAATGATATTAGATTGGGTAATTGCCTTTCAAATATGAGTAATTTAAAATGTTCGCTAGTTTGTAGTAATATTAATGGGCGTGCAATAGATGGGTCTTTGGTGGGATATCTGTGGTAAGGATGAGGAACGGTTTGGATAGGGGATGCTAACGGCTTGAAGTGTGGGGGAAGAGATAACCACAGCCCTTATCTGTCTTCGGCTTAGTAGGGCCAATAGGCGATTCCGTTTAAATAGAACATGTGAAAATACAAATACCCTGCTTTTACTGTGTTTGATTACGTGGCTGTTCAAGATTTGAGTAAAAATTAGGGCGATGGATCATTATTCTTAGGAATGATTTGTTTTACCTCCACTCCATTTTATTAAATCTAAAAATCTAATAGCTCCTTCACTCGTATTAAGTATTTAGTGTCCGAACCTTTTCATATTAATAAATTTAAAAAATATGTTTAGTTTTAATGGTTTTTGACTGGAGAGATTATTAGGAAAGAATCTGTTTGGGTTGGTCCAAAAAATACAATTTAAAAAATGTATATTTTATTATCTACCAACGTTTCGGTTTACATTATATGCCATCTTAAGGGCCATTGGAATACAGTGCCATAAGGAAAACCAAAACCTATATGTTTAACACTATTATTATGTTAAATGACGTAACTAAAAGTATTGTAATATCAAATACTGAGGAAAAACAATAACAGAATGTATACAAAGTTCACCAAGATTCTGAAAAACCATTAGCACTCCCTCTAAATCTACCTGTCTAACTTGTCTTCTATTTCCTTAGTTCTTCTAATTCCGAAATAATTCCCACCTTTTTTCCCTGGTGTTTCCCCCTTTGATGCAGTATGCCTACCCCCTCACATTCCACACCCTTCTCTTGTCCGTCTTAAGTTTTCCTAATTTCCAAACCTTACCACTCAGTCATGAACATTTGATCCCCTCTCGTCTTCATGAACCACCATGAAGACGAGAGGGGATCAAATGTTCATGACTGAGGGGTAAGGTTTGGAAATTAGGAAAACTTACCATGGTTTGGTGAACTTTCTACACATTCTGTTATTGTTTTTCCTCAGCATTTGATAACACATTACTTTTAGTTACGTCAGTTTTATATAATAATAATGTAAATCATAAAGTTTTTGTTTTTTTGTGACATTGTATTTCAACAGCCCTGAGGATAGCTTACAACTTAAGCCGAAACGTCAGCAGATAATAAAAGAATACATTTTTTAAATTGTATTTTTTAGACCAACCTTGATTGAACTCCAACACATTCTCTGCTAATTAGTTTAAATAGTGTTTTATCTTGTGCAACACTTGCATATTTAACAAATAGACTATAATCCTTCTTTTTTTCTTGTTCACCAGCACATTCTACTTGCTGCTTAAATAAGATTGATTATGAATGAAGAAATATTTATAAATCTTTATCATCTATGTTTTACAATAATTTACCTTTTATTTTTTATCTAAATATTTTATTACTGGTGACATTCTATTTTCTAAAAATGAAGATCTAACTCTATGAAATTGAAGATCTATTTACACTAGTTTTCTTATTTACCTTACGAGAGTCCTCCTCAGAATTTTGCATATTGAATAAAAGTTACCTGAATTCAGTAAAAGTAATTTATATAAATCAAAATTATACATGTAAACATGGTATTTTTACATGTTTGACATTAACAAATTTATCTTAAGGAAGTTGAATCTGCCATCAAACACATTCGTTTGAATAGTGTTTGTATTAATGGTTCAGCATTATCGCGTAAGCTCCTGGATGTTTTCTGAGATCATTGGAACAATCCTATTATTTCTTTCAGAAAAATATAACCTCTTTGTAGGCTTAATAAAGATAACAGGTACAAAGAGGTTATTTTTGACACGTAAAGTTAGTAATTTATGTTTTGAATACTTGAGATATCTGATATGGTGTAGGAGATCAATTTAAAATAAATATGATTAACTTTTTCTATTTTTTCGTACAAATTTTGTTTCTTTATCCTTTAATAAAATGTGACTTACCTCCACATTTGAAAGGTTTCGATGATTCAATTTTGTTTAAAATAAATTGGCCAGGAAACCAAGTTGATATATTTGTGAGTTGAGCATTTTTTTATGTACTATTTTAATTATACTAATATTAAAAGTTTATTTGGTTATCTATCAGTTTTCCCTTGTATACCCAAGTCAATTACGGTTATACTTAAATATTCTTATTGCAGTAACAGTTTCTCGGAAATACCTTACTTCAATAGAAATCGGGTTTCTAATGTTTTTGAAATTTTAAAACAAAGAATCTTTCGTATGTGTGTTATTAATCTTATCTCCAATCCTGTCTTTCAAATACCAAAAGTGATAGTCAATAAAAAATGTGTATGTGTGTGTGCCTGTTATACTCTACAGACCACAGTACTCAGTTACTCTTAATGAAATTAGCCGTGTTGTTTTTCATTGCGAAAGGAAAGAGTAAGTTCGTTTTTAGGTAAAATTAAACTAGTAGGAATGGGTGTTTCCCTGCTATGGTCAGTGCGAGTAAGAAATATTTTTTGGGAGATGAGAAACTCATTACAGGTTTGTTTATTTATAAATTACTTAATTTAAGAGTTTCTTTAAGAAAATGGGCAATTAAGAGGTAGGTTTACCTGAATCATATATTTTTAAATTTGTGGCATAGAAGTCACAATTGTTGTTCTTTTAGATGAAATTTGGGACATTCCTTTGAAATGTAAATTGAAATACTTAGATCAATATAGGGCAAAAATAGACTAATACAAGTCAGGGATTACTTTAAATGTCAAGAGCGAATGGATAAAGATTTATTTTTAAATCTAGTAGGCATACAATTTAGTTCAGAGTAATGACACTCAACACAGACATATCCTATATTATTATAGCCAAATCCGGCCAATAGAAGTGGGGATGTCAAGTGGGCGAAAAAAAAGTTTTTTCTCTACAGGAGGCATCATATTCACTTAAGAGATTTGCTTATTGATAAAATATATATTTTATAAGTGTGAGGGTTGCGTGACATGGGTGGTTCTAATAAAAATATTTACCAACTGGAATGTTGAAGAATTCATGAATAGTCTAGCAGTTTTTATGTATTGGATGTTTTAAAGAATGGAACTGAAGAGTGGCTTTTTGGTAGCAAATAATGTGTCATAAAGCAAACTCTTTTTTAACCTCTAGGGGGTCTTGGGCGCTGAAGAATTAAAAACTGTTTTGAAAACAAAAGTCATGATTGGGTCAAAATATTTATTTCATTTTTAACTTAGATGACGCTAAGTTTTCATAGACCTATGAAATGAAATATAACAAAAGCCATTGATTTATTATTACCTATTTTGAAAAAAGTTTAATATGTTATATTATTTATTATATCATATTATATTTAGTATATAATTGAGTTTTACTAAATTGTGAAAGAATAGANAAAAAAAATTCTCTATTTTTAATTATTATATATATATATATTTTTTTTTTAAAAAAAAAGGAAAAACCTGAAGTTGATGGAGAATTTTTGCAAGTTACAACTCATGAAAAAGAGAAATACAAATGCAGCATACCAACACTAAAAGAAAAAGAGGAGGTAATGAATAATAAAATGTTATTTGTATATGAACTAAATTCTATAGATAAATTAATGTTTATAATTTCCCTTCATTAAAATAAATCTTCTATTTTCAGTCATCTGATGAAGACTATAATGGCCCCAATCCAATAGAGCTGTTGGTTCCCGTCTTTGAATCTTCACTTTGTTCTTCATTGGTATGATAAATAAATACTAATTTTGTTTTAATTTTTCTTCTCTTGTTTTTATTAAAAATTGTAAATCAATTATTGTTTATTTACAAAGTAGGTTTTGTTACTGTCATTGTCTTAAACAACTATTGTTTATCATCATAATATCATGAACTAGTATAATTAAGCAAGAATTCTTGCAATAGATATCAACCATTTCTTCCCTATTGCATTAAGGCTACAAGCAATGTGACATTTCAGGAAGCTAATCAACACTGGATTGTCTTTATAATGACTTGCTATGCTCTATTAACTGTTTATTAGAAGTAATTGAATGTTGCAAGCTTACCTAATAATAGAGTTCCTCCAGTTTAGAATTTGCCATTATGAATTAGCTGCCTTTTCATGTATATTTACTCTAAGTTCTTCCTGCTAAACACCTTATTATCAATTAATTTTTAAAAGAGGAATATTGAGCATGACCTGAAGAAAACATTCTCATCACTATCGCTGTATTAATCATATCTGTATAATAATAAATAATTCAAGAAGTAAACTATAAATCAACAAAACTTGCTTCTATAAGCAGAATAATGTTCAGTCAACTATGCCTTTAATCTCTCCAGTTGTTCGCAGTAGAGTTCTGAATTCGTAGAGTATCCATCAAGAATAAATTCATAACACCTTCTAAATTTCCCCAAAAAATGAAAAGCATAGATTTTCATTTCCAAATTGCCACCATTAAAAGAGCAGCACCTTGCTAAGAACAGCAGGAAAAGCAGTTTGACCTTGATCTAGCCATTGCTTATGGGTGTTCAGATTTCATCAGTAAATCAACTTTTCTTCAAAGGTGACTATCTTCTGGTAAAGTTTCATATCAGAAGGGTTATTCAATAAATTTTCACAAACTTCTTACCTCTTAGCTGATTGCTAAGGAGTATGTTCGTGAGGACCAGTCCAAGTCTAATGCTCTTTTTCACCTTCCTCGTGGAGAGTAGATATTAGTATATTAGTAATATCCATTAATGGTCGGAGCTTTCTCGGAACCCTTCTTACTTTCCAACTTACACTGCTAAATTTTTTCAGCATGAATTACTTCATACTTTCTTATGAATTACTTCATATGTAATAATTTTACTAGTTGCTTCAGCAGCTGTGAAAATTTCTTCCCAGTGATGAATTTAATTAGGAGGATTTCATAGGACACTTATATTTCTTCTTTATAACAAATAACTAAACTGAGGCTTTTTTTTTATTTTTTTTAATGAAGTTGAATAGGATTTAACAAGCTTAGAGAATGCCCTAAAGCCATTATTAAGTGTTGGTAAGTATTAAATAGGATTAAAACATTTACAGTCCTTTAAAATCTTGAATTTAATAAATTTGTCTTTTTTTTTAAACACCTCTTTATATATTATATTTATGATGTTTTAACTATATATATATATAATGAAGTGAATAATTTACAAATAAGTAAAAAATAATTATTTAGTTTCACTGCAAATTATTTATATATATACACACACATCACTTTAGAAAATTCAGTTAGTTCATCGGCACACCAGTTTCATAGTTTATTTTATCTAACAATATTATTTTTTTTAAGCTGGAATCTTATTGGATGTATGAACTTTGTCATGGACGGTATATCAGGCAATATCATGAGGAGAGGGAAGGAAAGAAATTTAAACTCCAGGAATACATTTTAGGTCGTTGGGACATGTCCATGACTGCTAAACTGAGTAAGTTTATCTATAGTTTTCTAATTGGTGACTGCATGTGCAGGAATGTATACCAGGAATCATGATAAACAAATAAAAAAGATATGAAAATATTTTTCATAACATATTTTTCTTTTTAAAATACCATATAAAAATATTATTCTTTGGTGCTTCAGAAATCCTTTTTACAAGATCTACAACTCACTGTCTATATGGAGATGGTCTATGCTTTTATTCATATTTCCTTATGATTCCACTAGGTATAATATTAAAAAAGAAACTAATATTATTAACCTGTAAGGTGTCTAAATATATTCTCTATTGTTTTGATATAAAATATCTTTATTAATAAATATTGTAATTTGTTTTTATTAATCAAAACTAAGTAACTTAATTTATTATTAATAATGTTTTTTAAAAATATGAACTGTGGTCATATTATGTTAACTAAAACTGTGTATGCTTGCCTTTATTTGATAAAAAAAATTTGTCAACAATATTTATTTTCTAATTGGATTCTTTAAGTTAGATGTAAGTGAGAATATATGTAAGTGAATGGTTTCTCGTTGTTAGTGTACTTGTAAGGTCACGTGTTTGATCCTGATGGAAGGCCTAGGATTGTGTAAGGAAGAATAAAATCTGTAAGCATACTTTCTTTTGAAGATCTAAAGCTGTTGGTACTGAGGCTCTGTGATCTCAGGTACTTGTTATAGATCCTTATCCTCTAAGACTTTAATTGTAGAATCAGTATCATTGCCTAATGCCTCGGTACTGGATGGCCCATAAATGGGTGCCACTTTTAAAAGAGCCTAATGTGACTTTCACCCAAATTAAAGTCTAAATTCATAAGAATCCTACATAATTGGACATTAGAAGGAAAAGTGATAGAATTGAGTTCAATAATATTAATGAGTTAATTTTAATCGAATTTACAAATGATTGTTTTAATTATTCTTGAGAAAAGTATTTTAATCATTCATGATTATTTTAATAATTCATTATGGCGTGTTATAGAAAATAAAAAATAAATTGACTATTTTTTTCTTTGTTTTAAGATAGTTTTATAATTCCTAAAAATATATTTTTATATATTCTAAAATATATTAGTAATTTCATTTTATTAGGCCCCATAAATAAGAAAATTTTAAATAGATTCTGATAAATTTTGTTATTGTATATTAATAGGTGCTGAATTCGATGCAGCTCAAGCTGCTGGAAAACCATTAATTCCTCCGCAGAAGAAACTTGATGGGATATCATTGCCATATGTTCAACTTAATTTCACTGATGGAACACTCTGTGATTTGAATGGAAAACCTCGGAGAACAGCAGTTTTATATGTTTGTTTTACTGGTACTAAAAATGATATTTTCCTCATTAAAGAAATATCAACTTGTGAATATGAAGCAATTGTGATTTCATCAGAGCTTTGTAAACATCCCAAATACAGGTCAGTTGTGGGAATATACACTTTTCTTCCCTCAAGGACTTGCTAGAGCAAGGTTTAATTTTTTAAACTAATGATTTTTAAAAATTTAATATTCTTTTCATTTTATTTATTTTAATTTCTATAATCCCTCCAACCTCCCCCCCCTCCCCCTAAGTTTTATTATCTTTTAATGGAGTTATGCATTAAAAAATACAAATCTGTCATGGAGCTGCTTAATCTAACCAGATTACCCATGTTTGGGCATGGTTAAGAATAAATAATGATATTATCTTATAAACAGGAGAGAACAATGAAATATAAAACATAAAAATTTGCTTTTGACTGTTGGGAAAGGAATGGAAAATTATATTTTACTCCTATTATGTTTCATAAACTTTTTGTAACTGAAATAACAAAGAATACATTACAATTACAAATTTGTTTTTGCATTTTGAGCCTCCTTTTTCATATTTGATTTCAAACAAAAATGAATTATTTTAAGAGTGAAATGAAAATCATATGTATATATTAATCACACACACATATATATATATTAGTGACCATAATTTTTGGTAACTAGTAGGTAGGATCAGGAAAATTAAAAAAAATGATTAAAGCTGAAGACTATTCCAACTCTCTACTATTCCTTCTCTCTCTCTTTTTTTTCCCCTTTTTTCCTCTTATTTTTCTATAAAATACGGACGTAATATATTGCACTCTTTATAGCAAATATTTTATTTTGCAGTGGTAGTTTATGCTCCTGGCCCATATTCATTACCATTATTAATAACATTAAAATATTTCATGGTTTATTATCCACATCTGAGGCTGCAATGATGCTTATTTCCCTACTTTCAGATCCAGTTAATCTTCCTTCTGGACATGAGTCCACTTACATGCACTTGTTTGATTGAAACAATTATTCAATAAGTTAAGGCCTTCCCCAAAAATAAAAAAATAAAAAAAATTATTTGATAATCTAATTGGTATGGATTAGAGCAGCTTTAAATTTATGGAAAAAAACAACCAATATTTGGAAATTTCAAATTGTCCATAAAGCTCATCGAATAAGGGCAGTCAATAAGGTTTATTTAATAAGTATCATTCTCTCTTTTCATGTCGATTAGTAAATAACATTGCTATGCCATGGAGGGTATAAACACAGCAAAAGAAAGGCATTAAATGTGAATGACGATGCAGGAGTTTTGATTGTGGAGAAGGACAGATTGATAAGCCGACTATAATATGCCAATCTGGGTGGCTACTAAATCTGTAATTGATACCCTACTTCGAGAAAAATCTCACAGTCAACTCTTATTCTTATGGATTCCTCAATAGTTCTGCCAAGTCTAATATATAGCTTAACATTATTTTCACATTACATGTCTTACGGATTAATTGTTTAACATGTCTTACCTTCTGAATTTTTATCTGGAGGCATCAGAAGTGAAGAGTTTTCATGCTTTATAATTGTTCTTGGGAAACATATCTGATGGATTTAAAGACATCTTCTTCAACCAGAGTTCATGAGGGAAGTATGATAGTCTAAGCTGATTTACCATGTTTCATTAAAGAACAATATAAATGATAGACAAGATAGAGAGGGCAATGATCGTAAAGTATATGACCACCAAGCTTTGCTTTAGAGTGGATGAGAAGTAGAATTGGGGAAACTGCTCATCCATCCTAGTTACATTCATAAATTTCTTTCTTAAAAAAATAGTTTTTTTTAAAAAATTCTATAGAATAGAAACATTGGAAAATTACAATTCACACCTATTATGTTTTATAAATATTTTGTAACTCTAATAAAAAACGAAGATATTATGATTATAAGTTTTGGTCTCTGTCTAAACCCCCTCTTACTCAACTAATTTCAACAAAAATGAATTCTTTCAAGTATCTGCAATGTAAAACCTAAATAATGAATTTTGTTTCTATATTTTAAAAATATGAGGGCCTGCCCTAGGCCAAGTATTTTAATTAACCTACGATTAACTTTAATAATGAAGATTTCAAATCTTCCTCTACCCCCCCCCCTCTCCCTCCTTCCAACTTGACTAATTTTAGTCTTTAACGAACTCATTCAGGGGTTTGCAAAAAAATGTTTAAATACCGAAATACCAAATTCGGTTTCATTATTTTTCAATTAGTGAACATTAGAGCACATACAAAAAAAGGTGTATGTGTGCGTGCGCACATGTTTGTGTGTGTGTATATATATTTATAAAATTTTGAATTGACCATCTTTTTGCTTCTCCAATTAAGACATAAGATTGGTGATTTAGACAATTTTTTCAAAAGTTCTATCCTAGTACTAATGTGAAGCTTGATAAATAGATTCCTAGAATCCTTGATAGCTTGATTAATCTTTAATCAAGATAAGGTTAGGAACTGTGCTAAAAATCAAAAGAATAATTCACTTCTTATTATAATTAACAATTTTACCTTTACTTGTTTCTTCTTCTATCATTTAAAACGAATTTAGTAAACTGGAATAAATATAAAGAAAAAATCATAAGAAATGGAAAAATACAATTAAATATAAAACTTCAGTTCTAAAAAAGGAACCTTCTGTGTAATTATAGGATTTGTATTAATAATTTATTACATTTCTTCAATCATTCTTATTATTCTAATTATATTTCAGGCCACAAGTTACTGGCTCAAATGAAATAAACTGCCGGCCTCTTGAGGGGGCACCAAAAAAGCCAATGTCACTTATTCAGATGGAAACAGAAGCCTTCAGACAGAAACACCAGTTATCTACTTTTGGAGTAAGTATCTTTTGTTTAATAAAATCTTGATTCCCTTAATTTTTTTGTGTGTTTTAAGAATATTTAAATTCCTAAAAAAATAAGAGTGTGATTTTACTTAACAGTTCTATGCTAAACTAAAGAAATATAGGCTAAATTTTGTTAAATTGTCAATAACCTGATTTTCACTAATATTGGATGCCTTCTTGGTTTGTTAAAGTACGATAACTTAATACAGATTCTTGAAACTGTTTAAAGCTCTCTCATTCCCCTTAGTGATCAATTTATCTTGGAAAGCATCATCTAAAGTGGGTCAATCCGTAAAAGGAGGAATCTCTTATTGAGATGTAACTCAGCAAAAAATATTATTCTTGAAGTTATTGTTCATTGTTATTATCAATGGCATTGAACTTTAATATCTTGAAAGCATTGAGTTAGAATTCATGCTTATAGAATGAAATTTTTTAAAAATAACTATATCTAAATTAGTATAGCTTATACTATATACTTATGTATATATTTTAACTTTCCTTACCTTATACCTGCAACAATTACATTTTTGAACTTCTGCTATTAATTTAATAACTGTGACTAATCTTTCACTTCTATTTTCTTTCTAATTGCAATTTTATTTTTGAATGTTGAATGAATTTTGAAAGAAAATTTTCTTCACTTATGGAATAATACTTTCTTTATTAGTGCTTAGTTTACTACAATTACGATTTTTCTTTTTTCTCTTTGTATATACTTGTTTTCATTCATAGGATGCGAAGAATGACAAGATGTTTGCTGTTTATTCTATTGATGAGTACAAAGATAAGGTTTGTAATGTTTTTGTTCATAATACCTATTAATTTTATTTATTTTTGAACCCTGCCGCTATAGTAATCTGAGTATAACCAGGAAAGAATTTCTATATATTTTTGGGAAAATAAAGTAATACTACAGCAAAAAAATTACATCAAGGATGTTTTGCTTAAGCTCTGAGCACATAGCTACTTCACTACCTGGATATTTGTTCACGTAGGCTTCGTTGGTCGTCAGATGTATTTACCATTTCATCTTCCGGGTTGGACCGAGTCAAATTGTTGTTATTTGCCGAGCTTTCGCACATCATGTGATGGCTTCTTCAGAGCTGAAAAGAGAATGAGAGTTGTAAAGAGAGATTTTTAAAATTTTAAAAATCTCTCTTTACAACTCTCATTCTCTTTTCAGCTCTGAAGAAGCCATCACATGATGTGCGAAAGCTCGGCAAATAACAACAATTTGACTCGGTCCAACCCGGAAGATGAAATGGTAAATATACCTGGATATTTTTTGAATGAGTATCCATTTTTTCTGAGAGATTAGTAATTTCCAAGAAAGTTAATTAGCAATATAATTGAAATAGACACAGAAAGCCCTAATTTTTATGGATTGAATTTAATTGATCCAATTTTTTAAAATCTTATTTTGTGAAACTGTTCACTGATGGAAAAGCAAAAAAAAAATTTTAAAATCTGACAAGTTGAAGCTATGTTTAACTGTGCTAATTCCTCAATATCATAGTTTACAAACATTTGACTTTGAACTTTCCATGTCTTGTAATGTTCCACATTTAAAATATATAGAATGCTTCTTTTATTAAGAAACTAATCTGCATGCAATTTCATATCTGTGAACTTCGCTACATCAAAAAAACTTTATACTCACCCTGGACTTCCATCAAAATGAACATTTTTGGTTCAGATTAACTTATTTTGGTTCATTTAAGCGTGGTGCTAACCTTTGATTGTGTGGTACAATTTTTGATGAGCCTGTGCTGCAGGAAGTGAAAATGTAAAATATGAAGAAAAATACCTTCAGGGTCTCCATTTTCAAAGCTCTTTAACTTTTGACTGGGCAAATAAATTAAACTACCTTTATAAGTAGAATGTTCTCTGGACTTATATCTTTTAAATGCTTCATAGTTTCACTGAGTAGGGATTGCAACAAATTAGGGAATTTAAAGCTACCTATTATGATAAAACAATATTAATTTTTCCCCAACCCAATGGAGTAATAAACTCCCACTAATAAAGTAGAAAATTCGTTGTTGTTGCCAAGGTTTATAAAAAAATGCATTTTTTATTACCTGCTGATGTTTCGGCTTACATTGTAAGCTATCTTCAGTACTGTTGAAATTACAAAGTTCATTTGGAATTTTTATTTGGAAATACAAGTAAATTTATCATCATGATTGCTTCATACACTAACAAATGTAGTATTTAATAGAAGCCTTGAGCCCAAATTAAAATTGTATTTTGCTGAAGCCTATTGATTGTTGACTTTGTTTTGCTTTACAGATTACTTTTTATGATTATTCCAATTGTCACAATTATTAACTTTCTATATGAATGACTTGGCACTAGTTAATTTATTGTTTTGTTTAAGTTAGTGTCAGAGTTTCTGTAAAAATAATTGTTAAAAAGTCCAACTCACAGGAGCTGCATAAACTAATCCGATTTTTCAGTATTGTAATTAATGAATATTTGCATTTGAACCTTGTCATGTAAACTATAATTTTAATGTTTTGATTTCCCAATAATACCAAGAAACAAATGAACTTCTAACATGCAGAAGCTGTTTGAACAAATAATTCCAAGCTTTCTTCCCACCCTAATCTCCTTGGGAAATCCTTAGCCAAACTCAACTTTCCTGATAATCCTCTTCACTGCTCGTCTAGAAGCTATCCTCATGATTAAAAAAATATACAATTGAATATATTGATATTTATGCAAGTAAATAAGCCATTGCTTACTCTTACTGAGTAAGTAATGACTTACTGCTTTATTCTGTGTTATAAAATGTGAAAAAGAATGTGTATAATTCATTAAATGTATATAAGTTTAATATTTTATTATATTAATTAAACTCTTCTCATATTTTTAAAATGCCTCTGTATTTTTATTTTTATTTTATTATGTCAGTTTTCATATTTTGAAATAAAAGTTCAAATGAAGTTTTGTATTTTGGCTTAATGAGTTGAACAATTATCTTTTTCACTATTTCTATACAATATTACCTATACTAGCAGTATCGAATATTAGTTGCAACCTAATATTTACAAGTTATTTGTACTTGTTGGATCTTGATCAATTGCTTCAATTTTATTAACATTTTTGATCTTTTATATGTTCTATAATGCTCATTGTTCTTTCTCTCAATTAACTTCCATGTCTGGAACAATTAGTAGTGTATGTTTTCTTTTCATCTAAAAGAAATTGTGAAAGAAAGAATACAATTTCTCATAACATTTCCTACTTTTGTCAATAATAGCCTTCCTGAGCTTATGTGAAAGTATATTTTCATACTTTATGATTATCTTGTGTTCTTCCGTTTAATATAATAACTCAAATACAAAACCAATTATTTCCATCTCTTTATTTTTTAAGTATCCCCCTTTTCTCTTATAGGTTCTTTGGTTTTATTGCTCTTTTTATGTTATTATTTTTTTAGTTAAAGATTTTGGCACAGTCTTATTATTTAAAAGTTCATAAATAAAGTTTTAATTTTATTTTTTTCTATTTTTAAAATTCCTATTGATTAGGAAGACCATTCCCTCTTTTGCTGTCATTTAGTTGAAAGTCATAGCTTATCAATATCACGATAGAAGAAATTATGTCTACCTTCTTGTTCTTTAGGCTATTTTACTCAGGACTAAAAACAATAAAATAGAAATTTTTCCTCCTGTCTTTTTTATTGTTAAACCTAATTTTGTTTTAAGGGCTTTATACTGTAATTTAGTTCTAGTCTTCTATATTATTATTTTTAAAATTTTATGTGTTCTAATGTAATGCAATTTTGTCAGATTAACTAAACTATTTAGGTATAATCAAAATAATTTTATATTATTTCATTCAGTTTTTGGCTTCTTATTTTCTATGATTTAAATTTGTTTAATTCAGGATGGAAGAACTCAGGTGAGAGTAGAACTAAGACCTGTGGATGAACCTGAATTACCATCAGCTTTGGAGTCACCAGCACCAACAGCACCAGATGTTCCACTCCCAGTGCAAGATTTTCTCTCTGGGAAAGGCTGCATAGAAGGGGTATGAGATATATTTGTAATCTTCAGTTTTCTTACATAATTAAATTCAAATTATCCTTAAATGAAAGACAGAATCAAATATTTCACTAATTTACTAAATATTTTCAAAAGAAAAAAACTAATGCAAAACAATTTTTTTTTTAAATTTCAACTATACAGGTAATATTTCTAAACATCTTATATATACTTATGAGGGGAAAAAACATTTTTTATTACTTGTTGAAGATTATAGAATACTTCGATTATGTTTGAGATAAATTTATGCTTTTTTGTTGTCCCCAACCATTCAGTTGCATCTCAAAGTTTGAAAGCCACAAAAAAACCAACAGAAAGAAGTAAAGTTACTACTTTTTGTAAAATGACCAGTGTAATTTGGTATTTGTCTTGGGGAGTGGGGAAGAAGCCAAGGAATTAATTTGTAGTTATGCTACACATCCACAGCCCACCCTATCTCTTTTAAGGTTTGACACCAATGCCTTAATGAAAACAACTAATTGTCAAACCTTAGTAAGAATGCTTAATTACTTGGATATATTTTAAAATTCAAGAAATATTGAAATTAAACTTTATAACAGACAATAAATACTCAAGTGACAGTACACTAAAACCCACTTATATCAGCATGGTTTAATTCACAAAATGTAACAAAAAAATTGTTTTTTTTTTTAAACTTCTGTACCCTGTTAATCCATTGATTTATTCTGTGATGAACTGTAATAGCAAATGACACTAAATAAATGTTGAGTAAGTTTTTAATTTTGTGTTTTTAATTGTATAATTTCCTATACCTTTATATTTTAGTATTTATTATTTCACTTATTGTATTTATTATTGATTTAATTAATTTATTAATTATAATTATTATTACTCAATACTTTGAGCTTTACTATGCATTTTTAAGATACAGTTTTACTTTCTAGGGTAGCGGATGGTGGAAGTACAAGTTTTGCTATGGTCAGTCTGTTGAACAGTATCATGTTGAAAAAACAAAGGATGGGAGAGAACATAAAATTTCTATATCTCTTGGAACTTTTGATAAGGAAAATCATCTTGAATGGTTGAAACGCAATAAAAACAAAAAACCAAAACCCCTTCCTCAACGGACATTTGTATCCCATTTTTATACAAATGGTGACCCTTGTGAATCAACAGGCAAACCGAGGGAGACTGAGGTAATTTATTATGTATCTTGTAAGATTTGGTCAAGTTCTGGATTAACAACTTGATAAAATATTCTCTCTAGGAGTGCTGTTGGTTTTGAACCATTTTCCGTTTAGAGAATTGACCATAACCTGATCTTTAATTAAACATGATTATTTCAAATTAATTGTAATGTTACAAGTCACTAATTATAGATGTCAGATCTCTATGCATATTCGCTAGTTGAAGATGCATTGCAAGTTAGTGAGAATTCCCCCCTAACTGATCAAGTGTGCAAGCTGCATTTCTTGTGCAAGGCTCTCCTTGCACTTTTGGAATGCTTGCAGACTTTTTTTTGTTCAATTCATTCGAAGGGGTTGGTTACCTGTATGAAATATAATAAACCATCTATGCACATTGGGTAGTTTATTTAATGTTTGTTTATGAGGTGATTTTTGGTGGTTGAATTTTTCTAGCCAAATTTTAAGGTTTAATAAGTTACTTTCTTAAGAATCTCTTTGGAAGGAGCTTTATTGCTTTTCCTATATGTTGCTTTGTAGTCCAGTAGGTTTATTTTAGGGTCATAGTCCAGTTTATTAATAAGATCTGTTACTTGTTGAACTGAACAAAACATCATTTAATACTCAAATAAAATAAATCTTTTTTTAGAGGCATAAAATTCTGCTGTGATTAAGGACACGTATAATAATATAATCAAGAGAAAATGATAAAGGGTTCACCTAGTGTATGATACCTTTTTTGCTGGGTATACTCTTAAACCACCTACTTGACTTATTTAAATAATCTTTTTATTGAAGATATCAAATGGTAGTGTAGTAAGAGATAATTCACCTAAAATAATGAATTCTACAGAATGATTAGTGGTTTACCGATGGGAGGAAGCATTTTTATTAATCTATTGGGATACTTTTAAATTACATACACAACATTCTAGTTTCTTAAATAAATCAATAGAATTATTCTTATATAATTTAAATTAGCTATATAACACAATCTAATTTATAATAGAAACTGAAACAAGTAGTAACATTAGTTTAAATACTGTTATTAGTTGTGGTATTTAATCCCATGTTAATTTTATACAATAAATGCAAAGGAATAATAAAAAAAATCTTACTACCTCAGCTGGAACTTGAACCCGGATCTCCTGCTTTCCGAGCAAGTATGTTGGCCATTAAACCACCTAGACTAGCTAGATAATTCCTTCTACTCCGCACACTTTAGTCCAAGTCTCAACCCCCGAGTAAGACGAATATATCGTCTTTTGTTATCCTCTGTAAATACAGAGCTTGATTTTTCATATTGCCATTTGTTTGCTACATGACATTATTTTAGGCATGAATAATTCCGTGAGTTTTATTTCTTTGCCGCTAATCTTCTTGTATTATTTATGGAATTATATTAAGCTAAGCCAAGTGGTGGTAATGGGAATTATTTATTAAGTTCCTGTAGAATTGTCAGTATTGGATGAGAAACTTTTAGAGCAGAATAAAGTTTCAAATAAAATAATAGTATTTTTATTTATTTTTATCATTTGGGTGTACTACAATAAAAATATTTTTAATCCTCATAAACTACAGAATTTAATTGCCCAAAATTGATAATAACTCAATAATACATATACTTACTTCAAATAATAATTTAAAATAAATAATATTATATCAATTGATTGATGTGTGTTATAGCTTTTATTTATTGATTTCCATAGGTTAAACTGAAGTGTGTGGCTAAACGAGGGACTGTATCAGTATATCTTCTTGAACCACATATTTGCCAATATATTCTTGGCATTGAATCACCCCTGGTTTGTGAGTTCCTTGATAAAATAGATGAAGAGACTGGTCTCCTTGAAGATTAATCCTAATATTATATTGTAATTAATAAGATTATATTAATTTTATTTTTCAAATCACTGTTTAAATATACTTTTGTAAATAATCATGTTGAAAAGAATGCATTCCTCACTATTCTTCCGATCATCTATCCAGTTTTACTATAAAATATTACAACTGTCTCCTTTAAATTTACTATTTATTTATGCTTTTCACTACCACTTTTGTCACTGTTTAATTTCAAATATTCAAAATTATTTATATTAAGTATAGAAATGTGTAATTGAAGAAAATTGTACAAATGTATTATGTGTAAATAGCATATTTTGAAAATAAAAATAATTTTTTTTAATTGTATATTTGTACTTTTAAAAAAAATAGTATTCATCCTTTTTCTTTATTCCATTTTGTTACAAATTGGAGTAGTGGAATTAAAATAAGGTTTTTTGGTTCCATTATTGAGCAGATATTGATAAATTGATTTTGATATATTTAGTGAGTCAAGAAAATATACTATTATTGTTATTATCACAGTGAAGTATATACTATTTTATTCGTACAGTGAATGTAATTGATTTTCTGAGGAGAGATTATTTCTAGTTATCATTAATCATAATTAATTTTCAATTATCATTTATTAATTAATTTTAAATCTGTAGAGATAGAAACATAAAATTTCTATTTCTTTATTTATTTGTTCTTTTAATTTTATCTAAATTAAGTCCTATAAATTAGGCCCATTTGAGGTCCTTTGAGTACTTTTGTTGCTTATTCATTCATTTTCAAAATGAAACATATTTTGCATTTATCACATTTTATGGATACATAAAGCTTACTAACTGCAGCAATAATCCCTGGAGGTTTTTTGCTGGCGGTTTTTTTATAGTTTATAACATGACATGGAACTCTTAATTACCTTACAAATATTTACTATTTTCAGCTTCTTAATATTTAAAGCTATACTTTCTCGTGTTTGCTACTCCAAATTATGAAGTTATTGTTGAAATTTCACTATTATTTTATTGACTTCAATTTCTGCCTGAATAAAACTGAACTATGTTCTGAAATTTAAATAATTTATTGGAAATATCATTTTTAAACAACTCTCACACACACCCACATACTCATGCACGCACTTATAACATAAACTTATATATTTGTTTACACTTTCAGACATCACATATTCCAGATAGAAAAAGTTGATCTGCCCTCTTCTGACAAATGAGCTGAATTTAGTGGAAGGGGGGGGGGAGAGGTAAGTGGCGGATGGTACAAAGGGAGAGCGGCCTGTTTCAAAAGGAAAAAAGGAAGGGTATTATTGGTAATAAGCAACTTTTGGAACTAGGAAAAATGTTTGACAGACATAAATCCAGTTAACGACAGAACGGACATAGAAGAAATTTCTTCAACTTATTCAAACATTTTCAACATTCTAAAAACCATTAGCCCTCCTTCAAAATAAACCTGTTAAACATTTTTCCTAGTTCCAAAAGTTACTTATTCCCAATAATACTCTTCTTTTTTCCTTTGTCCTTTTATTGCCCCCTTTTGAAACAAGCCGCTCTCCCTTTGTACCTTCCGCCTCTTACCTCCCCCCCACCCTTCCGCCACTCATGGTGTCCTCAAAAATTATATTTTTCCTCTCAGTCATGGAAATGTGAACTTAAAGACAATGTCTCCTCTTGGCTTCATGATAGGTAGGTGTGGTCAATTACGGTTTTCATTTTTTCCAATAATTTTTTTAATACTTTGGTTGTCTGCATGTTTAAATTCTTTTACATAGCTTTCTACATTCATACTCTTCATATCACATTGCACTATGGCAATTATATATTATAATATTGTAAATTATTATTGTGTTCTCATGACGTACTTCTCTACAGCCCTAGGTGGCTTACTACGTATGTAAGCCGGAACATCGGCAGATAATTTTTAAAATTTGTAGTTTTTTGGATCTACCTTGACCGAACCCCTTCTGCAGTTTATCTTTTATACTATTCTGTTTTAATCTAAATTTATATAAATAAAATAAAAAAAAGTAAAATATAATTTCATGATATTAAAATAAAAAAATGTATGGTGAGCTTGTTTTTTTTTGTTGTTTTTTTTTTTAATTTTTTGCTTCATACAAAAACAATGAAGCTTTGTACTTTGTAAGCTGTGTGATTTTCTAATTAACTTTAAGTATAAACAAATAATGGGATATAAAATTTGGTATTTTTAGTAAAGTATTTTTGATTATCTTCACAACTAACATACAGACACCAATTTGTGGAACAAATGATAAAAATTCAGAGCCCAGATCTTGTATTAGTTCAATACAAGAGCTTGAAGTAACAATGAGGAAACCAGTCTGTTTACCTAATCACGAGCATAACAAGTATTGGATTTGAAAGGTAAAAATAAAAATAAACAAAGAAATACATTTTATTGTATATTTAATTCAGAGGTACATATATTATACAACAGATTTTCATTGATTTCTAGAGTTCAAACTACATCTAAATTGATTTTCCTGATTGATTTTTATTTGTTTAATTCTTAACTCAAGTTTATATGATATATTATTAATAATAAGCCATTGATATTAAATATAATCAAATGAAATAATACAAAATAAATATTTCAATTTAAAATACATTTATTTACATCTACATCTATACACTTTTAAAATAAAATTTTTATTTATTTATACAATATAAACTAACAGAATTTAACTTTTATTCCAAGCTATTTTCTTTTTAGATAATCTTTCAAGAGATACTTTTAATTAAGTAACATACTAAAAATGTAACACTGTTAAACAACAAAGCTGTTATATGCACAGATTACTGACCTTAAATAAGAGATTTACTAGAATAACTACCCCTTATGGCACATTCAAAAGTCTCTTGTTTCAAAAAAGTTAATTTGCTTAGTGTATTTCATTAAAGATAACAATCAGTCAGGAATCGCACTCAGCAATTGCTGAATATAAACAAGTAGGTACATTTCTTTAGTCAATCTATTATTTACTGTTACAATAATTTTTTCAGAAACTAATAGAATATTTTGTTTACTATTAAAAAAAAAACCAAAAGTTTTTATTAATTGTACTTTTAACATTTCAAGCTACTGTTTTAACTCTAAATTTGAATCAAAAATGCTTACCTGAGATTTTTGTAGGAAGCAAAATTTTTTTAAAATTTTAAAAGGTTTTTTAAAGCAAAAATTCGTTCCGTTCAGATAATAGAAGATAATAGAAATTCTGGGCAATTATCTGGTGTTATTCATCTTTTATGAAAGAATAAATTCTTCCTTTTTGGAATAGCACAAAGGAATCTCAGTATACAAATGGTTGTTTAGCGAGGGGCACACATTTTTCTAATCTTTTGTTTTGTATACTGGAGGAGAATTAAGGAAAATATGTTTTTAAACACCTTGGCTAAATATTTTAGTGTATTATGAAATGCATTTTTCGACTAACAAGAACGAATGGAGCTTTTTTAATAATGATATATCTTTAAGATATTTTAGATTTATATTTTCTATTATAAAATAAATGATTTAAGATCAAACTTCAAATATATTTAAGATTTGATACTGTTTTCTAGTATTCTTAAATTGATTAGAGTATTAAATTTTATGAAATCAAAATTTAATTATATAATTAGAT
>KZ807497.1:109426-127556 GCA_000696205.2 Oncopeltus fasciatus | reverse complement strand
TATATATATATATAACATTATATTTAAAATATTGGACACTAATTTTGACTAGACCAATTGGAGAATAATGTTTCACCAATGGGACTAACGACTAATTATCTAGGAATGGGAAAAAGAAAAAGGTGTATACCATGCCCGAATCAAGCTCTGAATGAGCCAAAAAGTCTCATATAATTTGATGTTAAGAATAATAAATATATATCGTTGAGACTGTAGTTTTTACCTAATAAAAATATAAATAACTAGTTAACTAACTATTTATTTGAGAGTTTTTATTTCACCCACTCATGAAGTCACGTGATATAAGTTCTTAGAAGTTAAAGATACATATAATTTATATGCTCTTGCAATCAAGATAATTGAGCTTCAGTTGCAGTCTTACGCATATGGCATATTGTGAGTATAAATCAAAATGAACCATTTGCCAAATGTAAAGATAAACATCCCAAATATGTAGGTAATTCAATAAAATTTTTTAAGGTCCTATTTTGCACTAACTTTTAGGAAAATACGAATTATGGGTATTTTAGTAAATGGATGTCAATACAATCACAGAGTTTAGCCTAGAACAGTTCTTGATTCCTAAGTCAAGGTCAGCAGGTTTCTCTCAGGGCAATCTTTTATAGAGAAATAAGAACTCACCCACTACCATGGGTGTTTAGATTGAGTGACTATATGTAGACAACTCTTCCCTTTATATGTACTTGTATAGAAGGTTAAAAAAAAAAAAAAAATGCAGTGTAATCAGTCTATTGACCCATGGCGGAAACCCACACACAGAGACGCCAAAATGTGATTGTCAAATTTAGGTGCTCAATTTGAGTTTGGCAGAGGGGGATAAAGGAGGGATAGCAAATACATGCCCGTGCTCATCGGAGATCTGTTCTAAACTTGCAAGGCATGCACAACGCTATTTTCCGATTCTCTTTGCGTAGTTGCCAAGACTGCAGGTTCCAGCAATCAAAACACTTCCAAGAACAACACTCGACCTGCCAGCTATTTATAATGACTCTATTTCATCATTCCCTTGGATACAAGAACACTTTAATGCGAAATGAATGATAAAAGCGCTCATAAAATTGTAGCTCACATAATTTAAACTTTAAAATGTCCGTCCTAATAATTAAGGTTATTATTATTATTTCTATCTTGATGGAGATATATAAACCGGTAACATCTGCGAATGTTGGTATAAAATAAAATAAAAATAAATATATGTTAAGCATGTTTTCTACGAAGCGCTTTAGAAATAAGTTGAGCTGAAACATAAATTAACAAAAAAGAAAAACACTTATATTACACAAAAAGCATGGACTGTCCTCTTATGAAGTATTATCGGGTAACTTGTAAATCGGGAGCATGTTTTCTTAATGAACTTGATTCCAAATTCCTTTTTCTTAGATTCACTTTAATATTTTATACATTTCGAGGAATAAAAACTACTATGGATTAACATAATAACAACCTTCTGTAGAGTCGGATGCTAAGTAACTCATAAGTAACTCTATTTTACATATTCATCAATAAAACAGCTAAGGAGAATTTAAATTTACATCCTATGTTCATTTATTAATAATGCAATGTGATATCAAAAGTATGAATGTAGAAAGATATGTAAGAGAATTTAAAAAACATGCAGACAACAACTATTAAAAAATAATTGAATAACTTTAAAACAGTAATTTACCACACCTGCCTATCATATATGGCTCATATCATATATGGCCTGCCTATCTAAATATATATGGCTCTATCAAATTTTACAAACACACATATTTGTATCTAGCGTTTTTTAATATGAATTGATATTAGAGATTCTTTCTCAAACCTATGACTTTGTAAATACTTTATTGAGAATCTTTTGAGAAAGAAGTGGTTGGGTATTAATTAAAAGGTAACCTGGATTATGATATTTCAAATAATATACAAGTTTAATTTAAAAATGCGAATCTTAAAATAAAAGGTTAATGAAAAAAGAGTTAATATTGTTGAGACTGACTCTAGGCCGACGAGGAAAGGAGATGTGGGAGAGGCATTTAAACAGGGGACTGCTTACATTATTAAATAAACTTCTATTTGCTTATAACAACATATAATTTCAGTAAATAGTATATAATTTTCGAAACTTATAAAGATAATTTTTTAAAACTCAATTACAACGGTGAAGTTGGATAAATCCGCCTCGGGAGGAGGAATTTCCTTCGGTAAACGAAGTAAATACAAGAAGAATTTCTTAGTAAGAATTGCTTATGCTTGGGCTAAAGATTTTCTATCCTGTCGTAGGTGTCATGTGCACCCTCTTAGTTCACCCTTATTTAATTTGCACAGTGAATCTTTCAGCTACTGAAAGATGCTCAGGGTGCCAAGTTTGAAGTGAAGTGCCTTGTGAGCTCTTTTAGCTATCTGCCAGGGAAATTCTCCTCCTGCTCTTGGTGCTTCTGCCCTTGGCGTGCCCACACCACTTTCTGATGGAATCTGTCAGAACTAGACCGGTCGATGAACTTCCCCAATCTACGTGAGACAGTTCAGGCGATGGATGGATAGCTGAGGTTGAAACAGTCCTACCATGCGAGTTCTGGATATCAGGCGATCTCCAGTTTGAAGTAGCCAAGCAAATCTGAGATAAAAGAGTATATTTTAAAACAAATCTTTCAAGAGAACTACTTTTATAGATTATTAGACTGATTTTCCTCCTTTAATGCTAAAAAATTTGTATACAGCCTTATAAATAGATGCTCTCACCTCACATTAGAAAATAAACTGAAAATCTACAAAACGACCAATCTGGACCTATGATGCAGAACTGTAGGGTGCCGCTAAAAAATTCTCAGAATAATTGCTAACGCTCCATATTATGTGTCCAACTCTACCCTTCATCTCGACTTTAATATCCTTTTGTCAAAGACCTTATCTCTACCCGCTTCAAGCTCTTCCTTAGTAAACTCCAACTCAATCCTCCGCGGCGGAGATGGCCTCGCGAACTCCTGGGCCTTAATGCCTATACCTATTGGGAATGGGGTTGATGGGCCCCTTCTCCCTGCACAGTGATGACCATTTATTTGTTTTATTGTTGATTTTATTTCAATTTAATTTGATTTNAATTTTTTTCAAAGCTTTATATATAATTAAATTGACGGAAAAGCAGAATCGTGTCTCGTATGAAGAAGGATTCTAATTTTTATGCTTACCGCCTATACGTTTAAAAAAAAAAAAAAAAATTCAATAACTTGATGTGTGCGACAATATAAAATTTCTTAGAAATGGTTCTTTATTATTCTATAAAAACAATCTTGTAGAAACCCCATTATTTCAAGAGCAACATAAAACCAACGATATAATCAAAGTATATGACCGATTAGTCAACAAATAACACTACAAATATTGTAAATAAAAATAGAAATATTTGACCAAAAATGTTCCATTTTTTGGACTGTCCTTCCGGCTCGATATTTGTTTCTACTCAGCTAAAGACGAGCGCTTTCGGCAGGAATCTGCCTACCTCTGGCCGAGCTAGTCTTATCCACTATCTCGGGCACTTTCTGACGTTCAACTGATGCCCGTGGAATTTTTTGTCGGTTACCTTCGTCTGGTGGCGGGGACTAGGGCCTCATGATTTCTTCCCCTTGTTGCAAGAGATCTCTTGTTATGAATCGTGTGATTATATTTATGTATGTGTGAGTTCGATCGGTAATGTGTGCTGTACAATTATAACTATACATATACCTAGTTATACATATACTTAGTAGTACATATTCCTAGTTATACATATACCTATAAATATACCTATAGCACGGATTATTCCGTCCGTTTCTCGTTTTCCTTTGTGTGTCCTTTTCATCATATTATATATTAATTATAATTAGGTTTTATTTATTTATGATCCCTCCGCTCTCACTAGATTTCAGATCTGAAGCCTTTGGTTCAAGTTGAGGAGTAGAAGGTGCTTACACATATACTTATAGGATTAGGATTAGGCACAGGTTATAGGGCGAACAACATCGTGGTTATTACGCCCTGATTGTTGGGGTTTATCTAGGGTAAATCTACATATACTTATATTTAAATTCTTATCAAATATCCAATTAGTACAGGTATTAGGGAATATTCTAAAATTGACATACTTAATAAAATACTGAAAATTCGCTGTAAAATAGCGTTTTAAGGAGGTCATTTTAAGGGAGTGGATGGACAAAAAATACCCCTAATTATTCATAGTCACTTTAGAATGAACTCGATAAAGAGGGGATAGAAAAAAAAGTCAGTTTCTTGCTCCCATGTACACATGTTCTCATAGCAGTCTGTGTGAATCTGAGAGCTTTTGTGAGATTTGACATGATATATTTTTCTACTGAAAGATACACCATTTTCTTCTTAAAGTAAATCTTTTTCTCTCTCTTTTTACATTGAATTTTTTTCTGAAGGATTCAGCATTTGGTATTCTATTTTGAATAATCAGACTATATAACATTCACAGGCCACTTTAATGATAAAATAGAAATAAAAAAAATTAAGTGCTTTCATATTTTAAAACATTTTATATAATTTAAGATCTTTGTAATAAATGTTACAAAACGTAATAGAACGAACGTAACAAAAACGGCAATAGCCACCCCCTGATATGTGAGTTCCGTCAGTCTAAAGGTGACAAACGATCTAAGAAGTAAACCTTATAGGCAAATCACAGGACTTTCAAGTTTAAGGGGGGTTGGGAGTAGTCTGCTATTTAAAAGTTACCCAAATGGTTGTATGCATGTGCGTAAGGCAAGAATAAGTAAGATTATAAATACAATTATTTTATGTATAATTCTTCTCCTCAGATATATGTTTTATGATGACAATTTATAAAAATAAAAACTAATACGAAATGGTCGCAGTATCGTTTTGGATGTTGACGGTGGCAGAAGTTGAGCGGCGAATTTCAAGCTCAAACATTTATCAGAAAAATTAGAAAAAAAAAAATATGGTAATTTTTTAAAATAGAACAATAGCGAACTCCAGTGTGTAAGGCAAAAATAAGGCATATTAAATGTGTGTATGCATGTGCGTAAGGCAAGAATAAGTCAGATTATAAATAAAATTAATTTATGTATAATTCTTCTCTTCGGATATATGTTTTTTTTTTTTTTTTTTTTTTTTTTTTTTTTTTTTTTTTTTTTTTTTTTTTGCATGTTAGCCTTCCGTTCAACCACTTAGGGTCATGGAGGAAGGGGCTATCTACAGGTTGCCACCCTATTTTAAACACCTATGGCTCAGGACAAGCTTCTATATTATAAATAAAAGATTGACCTGGGCGGGATTTGAACCCGCGGCGTCAGGATTGCTAGACCAGTACGGATCCACTGAGCTAGCCTGGCGCCCCTAGGATATATGTTTTATGACGACAATTTATTATTTTTCAAACACTTTCTATTTTAATACTGATGTTAATATATTGTGCTTTCACGATTAGCTCTTTTAAAAAAAATCAGTTATATTGCCTATCGATCTCAGCTTATTGTTCTATTTTATTCATTCGTTGGAAAATATAATCATCATGAAGAAATTTTTGACAAACATAAACCAGAGCAGTAAAATGTACTAACTCACATTTAGAAGTCACTTATCTGCTTTTTTTTTCTTTGTTGAGGCAAATTCAACAGCTGAAAAAATTTTTAAGATGAGCTACCAGCCTGCAGCCTCATTTCCGGAAGGGGACGAGGGGGCCCGAATGCAAATGCCTCCAAGTGGCGAAGAAAATAATTCAACATTTATAAGTCCCACACGTCTCGAGTCTTGGACTAAGTCCACGTCTACTTGGAGGGCCACGCCTCGCGATCGGCAGGATTCGCTTTTGGAATCCTCTTCGTGTATCCGCTCATTCCGAATGTGTGCTATGCCTTGACAGTGGTCCTGTAGTTGAACGTGACAACTATAGGTAACAGCCGCTTTCAAACTATAACGGCATTCATATGATATCAGCGACGAATCGCTCGAAATAGCACTCAAGGCACTATACAGCAAACATACATTCACACGCATGTGAACTTCTTCAGTGAAGGTGAAAGCGATATTTCACTGCTTTACTAATTATTATATACAATTTTAAATATTTGTCAGAGATTTGGTAATAGGTCCTATTACCTCGAATAGTAGTAATCAACGTATGAACTAAAATTCTTATCCATAAGAAATCCACAGAGAGCCCGAAAAAAAATCTTACTACCACAGCCAGAAATCAAATCCGGGTCTCCTACTTTTTAAGTACACACAGTTCCCGGCTGTGGTAGTAAGATTTTTTTCTGGCTTCCGGTGCATTTAATGTAGATAATTTAGCGTGGGATTAAATACCACAATTAATGCATTATCGAATCCAAAGGTTTTTCACAAACTGCTATTTAGTTATGCTAAAGTAGAAAAAAAAAAAAAAACTACTTTGAAAATCGTATGGAACTATTTAACTTGGATTTTTAATTACAAATTAAATAATTTCCATTTTGTCCTGTACAGGATGCTGGAAGACTCTCAGAGTTGCTGGACTTTTAATCTCCGGTGTGGCATAACCAGAAGGAGCGGAGCTATGAAAGGAGGGCAGCAGGGTGCATGCAGTACATTCCGTGTATATTTGATGGGGGTGGGAGGTCAAGACACCCCTGAAGGAAGGAGCCATTGTAAAGTATTCATGTGGCACAGGGTTTGTGTCTCCAACTTCTACTGCTGTCCCCAAATCCAAACTTCTCCTCGCCCCCATTCCTAGCTTCGAACTAAATAAATAATCCATACTTTTAACTAAAATATTTCTTCCTCCACTTAGGAATAAGAACGAAAAGATAAAAGATCACCTTTAAGAGTGTAAAGCCAATACGAATTGGTCGCAGTATCGTTTTGTATGTTGACGGTGGCAGGAGTTGAGCGGCGAATTTCAAGCTCAAACATTTATCAGAAAAATTAGAAAAAAATATGGTAATTACTAAAACTAGAACAATAACGAACTATAGCAGGGAACTTAATAACTAATAATTCCCTGGGAGGACCGGGATACGAACCTAGGACCTTTATCAAGCGAGTCACACCCGCTAGTAATCACACCTTATATATAATTTCTGATAATTATCATACCTTCTATTATCCGTTTTCATTGGTTTCTGCAAACCATCTTCTGTTGGCGAGCGCTTTGGGACATTGTCCATCCTCGTGGCCGAATACATGTGTTCAATGTCACTGTCTGTATTCAACTCAGATGCATCTGACCAACCCACAAAATACAAACGTTGTTGAATAAAGACAGTGACAGTGAACACATGTATTCGACAACGAGCCACGAGGATGGACAGTGTCCGAAAGCGCTTGCCAACAGAAGATTGTTTGCAGAAACCAATGAAGACGGATAATAGAAGGTATGATAGTTCTATATTCATTGGTAGTGATAATAACCCTTTAGATTTCTGATAATTATTTGTACATGCTCTAGCTTCCGCAATTTTTAAAATAAAGAAAACAAATTTGGTTTTTGATATTTGTTCCATATACGAGTACGTTTAGCTGAGTTCTCCAATGGAAATCGGTCTAACTGTCGGGATTACAGTAAGTTTAAATTGAGAAATCACGAATATCCTTTATTTAATTAATTTTTTTTGCTGGTTTGTTGAAGTTAATATTATCAGAAGGATGAAATGAACAGATGTAGAGTCCCCAATGTTAGTGCTTTATTGAGAGGTTTCGAGCTCACTGCCTCATCCTCGGTATTCTCAGCTGGGCGATGGATACCTGAACCAATCTCTTTCAGTGACCTCGATGGCACTTTCAAAGACTTATAATAGAAGGCACTAGGCGTTGATTACTTTCCAGATTTTATCTTCGTTGCCGTTAGTCAAGCACTCTTACACTTATTCCTCTGATTTCGAAATCAACATTATTCCGATGATGCATGTCAAACTCTGTTAGATGGACAAAAAACAAGTAAATTTAATATGCATGTCAGTCCCCACTGCTACTGACGTGATTTTGAAAAATAACTACTGATATCTATAAAATATGAAGTTATTTCAGTGCGTTATTTTTTAGTGCGGTAGACTACGTATTCCGGCCACTGAAGTAGTTAATCAAACTTAGGATCAACTCAAACCACTTAAGCTGAGCCAACGCTTACTAACGCTAGCCTCTATCATTTTGAATTTAAATGATTTTGTTGAAATATCATCCAATTTTAATTTTAAAAAAATATAAAGTATTTAAATTGATGAGAAAAATCAAAATCATATGCNATATAAAGTATTTTATTATTTTATAATTAAATATAAAATTATGTGCTTGGAGATCAATTTTTAAATCGAACGGAAACAAGACTTACTTTAAACTCTCTATATTGTGGAGGATGGATACCGAGTCTACATAGAGCTTATCAACCTTGTCAAATCATTTTATAGTGATTCAGAGTTAAAAGTAATATTCATATTTTACATTAGTTCTATTAATATAGTTTGTTATACATTTGGTTGTAAATTTCTCTAATAAATTATTATTTTTTAAGTGGAATTTGTTTAAAAAAAGGAATCACTCTCACTGAAGCAGAATGAGATCTCAAAAAATACGCTGTATTTTTTCTTGCATACCCCTTGCATATGCTAAGGAAGTAACTAAGGAAAACAATTGACTTAGATATGTAAATTACAGTAGTTTAGCTAGAAATATTTAACATAATGCATATAAAACTGTTGTATCATATCTGTCTTAAGGTTTCATACAGCTTTTACTGAAAATACTTAACATTTTCTACACCAATTATTTTAAACTAAAAAGAGAAAAAGCATATAATTTATTGCGAAATATATGAATTTTTTCCCTAGGTGAATGTAATCTCCATTTGACTCCATCTTTTTTGTTCTACATTTATTGCCTCCAATACTGTTAATCAGCATGTTCTTCTATGAGAGTTCATGTTTTTCTTTGCTATAATCGTTCTTGTAAAATTAATATGAGATAGTTTTTTTTTCGTTAAGAATTTATAACTAAAATAAGTTAATTTATTACGCCAGTTTTTCATTATGATATCTTAAGGTATCTAGAGCATTGATTCTGATGTTTTATTTTGAAGTATCTCTTCTGTAATTGACACTTTGCGGAGTTTTCAATTATTACTTTTTCATTAACCCGTTAAACTAAGCCTACGCAGTGTTTATGTCATATTTTCATTACATATACAGAAAAACGGTTTAGTTTCTGTGTATTCAATATTTGACATTACACTATTATTTTTAAGCTGACTGTCCAAAATATATTTAATTTTAGAGTAAAGATTCTACATTTATTTTACTAAATACCGAATCTTTGTATATTAAACAACTGTTTTACAATTGAATTTATTAATTGTTGTTAATCAATTATACTAAACTAAAATTATAATATATAATAAACATAAACATTAGTCCATTAGCATAGTCCATTTTTAAAGTGTTTCTAATTTCTGTTGTATAATTTTACAGTGACTGGATGTACTAGACCGACAAGGAAGTCTTATATCAAGGGGAAAGTATATAGTTGTGGTCATTAGGCTTGGCTTTAACTAAAACCAGTCTTAATCTCAATTCGACTTAAAAGTTTACAAACTATTCATTTAAAATGACTGGTTAACTTTGAAGTAGATGGCACTAGACAGGGCAGGGGAGATTGTATCTCCTAGTCTGGAGGAATCTATTTGGTTTTTAAACAATTAATGAGAGGGAATAGAATAAAAAATCTAACTATCCCAGCCAGGAATCGAACCTGGATCTCCTGCTATCCGGGCCGGTGCACTTGCCAATTGTGATACCAGGACGCGCCAGGTATCTCATTCAATTCCCTCTACATTGGCGAGAGCCTAACCTACGAGAAAGACAAAAACTTTGTCTTACACTCGAAGGAGCTGACATTGTCAAGCTATTTGTCGACTCTCGTCATTTACTTTCTTTAATTTTTCCTTTATAAATATTTTATTTGGTTGTGGTTTCTTATCCCACGTAAATTTTAAACAATTAATGAGAGGGAATATAATAAAAAATCTAACTGTCCCAGCCCCAGGCAAGTGCACCGGCCCGGATAGCAGGAGATCCAGGTTAGATTCCTGGCTGGGACAGTTAGATTTTGTATTCTATTCCCTCTCATTAATTGTTTAAAATTTACGTGGGATAACAAACCACAACCAAATAAAAAATCTATTTGGTTTTTTTTTTTTTTCTATATTTTTTTATTGCACAGTTTTAGAAAGATTGTAGTATAGTTATTATTAGGATATTGATTAATTGATACAAAGTTATATTATCATTTATTCTGAAAATGTAATATCTACGTACCCATCCGTTTATCAACCAGCCAGCTTCCTTCGGCAAGGGTTTGCCCTCTTCCACACATGAGATGTGGGAGGTCGCGGATCCTCTCTCTTAGTTTCCTAGTACACCAACCCCCGTACTTCGCGAACGACGGTCAGACACAGACGGCCCACGCACTGCTGGTCCAGGTGTATCCAGGCTGGGATGGGAGGAGTCGAAGCAGGTGGAGCCCCCTTGATTTAGTGGCGGAGAGAGCTCTGATTAAGCCATCAGCGCTATCCTCGATAACATCGCCGGTGTTTACACTGGACCGGTCTCCCTTTGAGAACCCCCCCTTTATCTTCCCTCTTGCCAACCCCTGACCCCAGAGTAATTTCTCGTCCGCACCTCCCCTCCATTCCTCTTCGAACTCTCGAAAAATACTGATAGCTCCCTATAACTAAACACTTCCCAAATGGAGAGGTTTTTGACCGTAGAAATTATTATTTGAAATTATTATTAGGAAATTCAAAACAAATCTGTCAGACATGTTTCCTAGTTCCTTAAGCTACTTCTCCGCAATAATGCCCTACCTTTTATTGCCCCCTTTGATGCAGGCCGCTCTCCCTTTGTACGTATCGCCCATAACCCACACCCTTCCACCGCCCACGTTGTCCATCTCAAAAATCTCTCACAAGTTCCAAACCCAACCTCTCAGTCATGAATATGGCACCCTGGTGACATGAATTCCCCTCTGAATTATATTTTTTTGAATTTCGAATTTTTCTACAAAGTTCTACGTACTCTTGATATCACATTACATTTAGTTAGGCAATTATATGTAATAATAATGTAAATCATTTAATTTTGTTTTTTTATGATATTATATTTCAACAGCCCTGAGAATGACGTACATTCAACAGATCTCCTCACATTTTTGCGTTTCATTCCTATACCTCTATCTGATTCCATCCATTACCTTGGATTCCACATTGATTCGCGACTTACTTGGGGCGAAAGTATAAAACCCAAAAGAGAAGAACTCAAAAAAAGCAATAGATTATTATACAGGCTTATAAACATGTAGTTGTTCACTTCTCAAAATAAAAACAAACTGGCTCTCAACAAGACTTCACGAGGACATACTGTGCAGGAATCTGGGGTCCCGCAATGCCTTCCAAAGAAAACAATCCTTCCAAATCAAAATCCGAAAAATATAACGAATGCTTCATATTATTTTTCCAACTCTACCATACATCACGGCCTTAATATCCCGTACTTCTAAGACCTCATCTCCAACCGGTTCACCCTATTCCACAATATTCTCCACTCCATCGAGATACGTAAGTCCACTCCTTATCGTCCGACCTTACAATCCTCCCCAACGACTTAGGTACACGGCATCCTGATCCTAAATTTTCAATGACTCTTTCTCTCTGTGTAGTGATATATGTATATATATATATATATATTAGACGGTCGAGTGTCTTCTCCTTCCCCACTTTCTCATGACTTTGTTTTTATACCTAANTTTATGTTTTTATTTGTTATTAATGACATCAAATTAAAAAAAAAAAATTAGTAATAAAAGAGTTATATTACTGAAAAATATTCTTCTATCATAAAGTTGTAAGCTTTGAATGCGTTATGGAATATGGTGGAATAAAAGTGTGACGATAATGCCTCATGAAGATTTAAAAAACTTATGCTCAAAGGAGCATTTGAAGATAACGAAGTGATCTACGTATTTAGACTCTCCAGAGAGCCATAAACACGTTGAACATCCTACTGTACTTAGGACATTGCCATGACGAAGCACGCGAGTCATGGTATCTCGCATGGTACTTCCCATGATTCGGCAAGTGAAGTAGTTCTCCCTCCCCGGGGGTTAAGTCGGCTCTGAGCGCAGAGTTCGCGAGCTGAGAGCTTTCTGATTGAGATATATACCCGAGGATTGGGGGAGCAAATACATTATTCCCGGCCCCGCCATCAACAATCCCTTCTGGCCGCCAAATACATTCCCGTCCTCTAAGGTAGACAAATATGTCTTCCGGAGGTAGCCTTATGGCTGAAGCTTCCCATCAGCCTTAGTAAGACACATTATTTCATATTAAAGAATCAATAAAAATAATAGGCATTATTTCTTGGTTTCAATACCTATGGTTGATGTATAATATCATTGTGGTTGATTTTGCTTTCACGGCACTTATGATCTCACCATTGAAAGCCTTAATTAAACTTGCCTTTCAACCATTTAGGGTAAAGGAGGGAAGGACTATCTACTATTTCAACACCAAATGTACTGGGTGTACCTACTTATCGAAAAGATTTTTTGATATAAACCTGATCAGAATGGTATTCAAACCCTTTGCTCTAAGCTAGAGAAATCACAATAATCATTTAAAAAAAAATAGATATAAAGTTTTCATTATTTTCATTATTATTTTCCTTTTAACGTCTACCTGGATTTTATTTGTTTCAATATTATATTTGTGGATGCGCTTATTGAATTAAAAAAGTACAAAATTTTAGGTCAGAAGAAGAATCGTGTATTTTCTGCTTTTTTCTTTCCAAGAAGAACCTTAAAAGAACGGAGAAAGAAAAACTGATAGGGAGAAGAAAATAATTTGTCACAAAAGAAATGTAAATATTACTTCTATACTTTAATTTTCTCTTTGGTCTTTGTTTAAAGAATAATCTTTCATCTAAGTCCAAACTGCGCTCTCCATATGCAATAAGTAAGATAGTTTTATCTGATCTGACAACGGTCACCAATAAGTGTTCTGAGTTAAGCTTTGATGTTTTTTATTTTGATTTCCGGATTATGCATAGTTCTTTTTAAACCGATTTCACCTATCAAAAATAAATTGTTATAACACATATTATATTTGCAAATATTAATTTAGTTGTGGTTTATTATCCCATGTAAATTTTAAACAATTAATGGGAAGGAATAGAATAAAAAATCTATCTGTCCCAGCCAGGACTAGAACCTGCACCACCGGGACGAGCCGGATATTTTATTAAATTCCCAATACAACACAGGAGATCCAGGTTCGAGTCCTGGCTGGGACAGATAGATTTTTTATTCTATTCCCTCTCATTAATTGTTTAAAATTCATGGGATAATAAACCACAACCAAATTAATATTTATAAATAAAAATAAAAACAGAAAATAACGAGAGTCGATAAATAGCTAGGTTCGAGCCCTGGCTGGGACAGAAAGATTTTTTATTCTATTCCTTCCCGTTAATTGTTCATATTATACTTGTTTTGGATTAGTGCTATGCCGTTATAGAATCTTTATCTAGAGCAGAAATATCATCAATTAGGCCTAATTATTTATCATTTAATTGTTTCGAATTTATCAGTACAAAAATAAAAGATTAAAAAAATAGTTTTCCTATGATTATAAATATAGAATAGTGACAATACTAAAATTTTACAATTTACCCTTAATAAATTACGAATACATTTCAAGTTGATTAACAATAGCAATTTTTATATTTGTAAATTTGCAAGCAAAAGTAATTTTAATCACATTTAGCTAAATGTTAGTCTAGAACTTTTACGTTTAAAATCCTTTCTATTTATTTCTAATTACTATTTCAATATTGTTATTACAATAAAATTAAAAAATAAATCAATGTAATATACAAATGCTTCTGTCTTACAGAATATAATCCTGAAACAAAAGAAGAAGAACGAAGTGGAATGCAATATTATCTAGACTAATTATGGTTAACTGAAAGAGGTTAGCTACCTCATGATAAAGGTGTATATTATCAGTTATGTGAGGTTCATAATTAATGGACTAGTCTTATCTAGGGCAGTTGTTGTCTCTGTGATACACATGATGACTTGGTGCACTCTTTTCAGATATGGCTTGACGTGCTTCGACGTTTATCCAGGGAGTTAATCAACTAAGTAACTCTCAAGATGGAAAGGTGGAAATTAAGTTTAGATGAGGCTAAATGGAATAATATCCAAATAAAATTCAGTTTATTAAAAATCCGACACTTGGGAAACCCGTTTTGTATTTTTTTTTCCCCAGTTTCGCGCACATGAAGCAGATTTCTCATGTTAAATGAGAGATAAACAGAGAAAAAAAAAATTTACGGCCGGAAAAGAGAATGAGATTGAGGAGGAGGACGTGGAATTTTGGACGACTACAGTTACCAAGGCCCTGGCGTCCGTGTCACCAATAAATCAAATTAATATTAAAAAAAAAAAAAAAGATAAAAAGAGAGAGAGAGAGAGAGAGAGAGAGAGAGAGAGAGAGAGAGAGTATTTTACAGAAGAGAATGAATGTCACGTTCTTAAATATTTTCTTTAGCAAGTTCGTTATGTAAAAATGAAACACAAAGAAATTAAATAATAAATATCCCTCTTATTATAAAAATTTTGTCATTTCACTTATAATAATGAACATATCAATAATTTTTTAATTTAATCTTTCTTTAAGCTCCTACATTTCCTTCCAACAGTGATTTGTATAAAGAAGTTCAAATAAAACCAATAACAAATAAAATTGGCTACATTAGTTTAAAAAAAGGAGCCTTTGCAATTCACTAAGTTATACTGCTATATAAATTATTTAATATAATTTATCGTAAAAGTGTTATAGAAAATTAACTAATTTTTTAACGGCATTCATTCAAAGATTAACAAGGATTTTACGAATTGAATTTTTCGATCAGATGAACTCTATGAGCGATTTGAAGAAAACAATATTAAATTAATTACCTTTTTATTTAACAAATTTCAGAAGCTAGAGATATAATGAAGCTTATTCTAAGTAGAATGTGTTTTAATTAGATTTTTCTGAATTCTCGTCAAGGGACCAACGCGAATAGCTTAATTTTATTACAGATAACTAGAACTAGAATTAGAAAAAATTCATAATCCAATTATTTTGCGTAATTAGATTACATGACTTAAAAATGATTAAACAAAAATTATAAACATTTATATTATTAAAATCTAAATCGTGACGATAATTATGTTAATGTAATCCCACTTTTCATTATTAATTTGCCATGGAGGTAGGGAGTTTTTTTTTTTTTCTAGCTCACTGTACGATTTAAATTTATTTTATTAATTTCTGTGTAGAAAAATATTAAAAATTATTAATATTCTTAAATTTTTAAGTATAACATTATAAAAATAATACAGAAAATGACTTGAACCTTTTATTCTCTATATATTTTTTTTTTATTCGTAGAACAACGATTAAATTGACAAGTTTTAAATCCCTATATTATCCACTACTTTAAGCCCCATTTCCAAAATTAACTAGCTTTTATTACAGATACCGAAAATGAAGGGTGACACTATATTGTCATTAATGAGTTTCGCAGACAAATAAAATATTTTTTCCTCTATTTAGAGTACTTAAACAGCAAGTTTATGTCTAACGTTGCAAGTTAAATATTTTTTAAAGGGTTCAAACTTAGTTAAATGATGCTGATGAATTATTTTAGAAAAGTTACCGTTGCCGTATAACGAATTTCTTTGCTGAAATATGAAATTTCGACCATTAAATCATTTTAATAAATTGAATGAAAACTATATATATATATAAGGATATATTGATGGTGGAACGATGAAAACTGCGAGAAAATAAAGTCCGTCATTATTCAGTCCATCGTCCTACTAAGATTAGCTGTGTATCATTAGGATTGACACAAATAGGAGTATATCACTAATCATATCTCGTAAGTCAAAGAAAGCGTAAAAAGAAAGACGATAAAAGCTTGCCCAAGACTGGCAGGGAAGAAGGAGTGGGGGAAGTACTCAGCCGTCTTAGTTAAATTCATAGATGACAAGCGTTTATCGTAAAAAAATTGATAATACATGAATTTTATAAAATTAGATTTCGCGCCAATTCTGTTCTTCATAACAGTTAAGAAAATTAAATTATACGTAACACAAATGAAAAGGAACATATCAATTTGGAGGTAAATTTGTTGACCGTCAAGTTTTATGAAGAGAGGATTGTCAGGAATTGATTGTAATAATACTAATGTCAACAGCAGAAAAAGAAATGCACTAATGAACGGAAAAATATCACTTTCTCAACATGAAACCATATATATTTTCACACATACTAATCAAAATGAAAATTCTCATTATGGCTTCATTAAATGATCCATATTTTATATTATTTTAATCAAAATGAAAATTCTCATTATGGCTTCATTAAATGTTTCATATTTTATATTATTTTAATTTTTCCTAAGTAGGATAAGCGATAAATTTAAATAATAATAAAATCGTATCAAGATTCCACATCTTCCCCTTAAAATGTGAACATAGATGAATTTCTTCTGGGAATGAAAGATATGACTGCATAACCTTCCGGAACTTTATTCTTGCAGGAATAGCAAAAGAGGACGAAAAAAAAAATAGGATAAAAGAGTAGACTTGAACACTTTAGACTTGAACAGAGTTCCTCAAATATTTTCCAAAGTAGAATATAACAAGTGAAGAGCTCTCCTTGCTTTACTAATTTGATTGAAAGCTTTCAAAGAAAGTCGGAGATAAGAATTCGAGACGTCCTTTTTGGAAGATCTGGAAAGGACTTAAGAAACAAGTCCATTCATCTTGAGACTTCCTGTACTTCGAGATCCCCTTTCAGCATTCTCGCCCCCCACTACTCATTTCTCTAAATTCACTTTCCCTACTGGTCGACATTCTTTTTCTCTAATTTAATTTGAATAATACGATTTTCCTTTTATTTTCCCACTTATTTAGTACTTTCCTCAACAAAGTGTCTCGGAACATGGGATTCACCNTATATATAATCTAACAAATGATTAAATAAATGAAACTGGATACTGAGCATATTGAAGAGAGAAAAAAATATTCTGAGAGTATCATATTAAATTATGGTGATGGGGAGAGAGAGAGACTCGTGCTCAACAGTGACTACATCATGACTGGTATGTTTTTCTATTTGAGAGTTGTGTATGGGAACAACAAAGGGATGTAGGTGTGGGGGTACTGATGAATTTTTACACTCTAAAATATATTCTTCAATATTTGTTAAAGACTTAGCTCTACATATAAATTCAGATAGACTCTCATAGCCTGCAATAAGTTTGTATTTTCTTTAAATAAGATTCGTTGGAGATTGGAAGAGAACTCAGAGAGCAGAATATGTAAAGCTAAATGGGTCTGTCAAAATTACAAAAGCCCGCTCGACAGGGGCGGTTTGAGATACATATATATGAGTATTAACCCTTAATTAAATCCTCATAGAGTTGTTGGACAATTACGTAGCGAAGCTCGTTATGGAAGCAAATGGAAACTAATCCCCGTATTTAATCTGGTTGCCTCAGCCGTTTGACAAATCTTGAGAAATAAAGTAACTGATTTTGAGAAGAGGTTATGATAATGACTTTTCAGGTAGATTACATTACAAACACAAAATAGAAACACTCACTTTTCAAATTCCATCATATCTGTACAAACATTACCCTGTAAACAATTAATGAGAGGGAATAGAATAAAAAATCTATCTGTCCCAGCCAGGAATCGAACCTGGATCTCCTGCTATCCGGACCGGTGCATTTACCAGTTATGCTACCAGGACGCGCTAGTTATCTCATTAAATTCCCTCTACACTAGCGAGAGCCTAACCCACGAGAAAGGCGAGAACTTCGTCTTGTACTCGAAGGAGCTGACATTGTCAAGCTATTTGTCGACTCTCGTCATTTACTTTATTTAATTTTTTCCTTATAAATATTTTAAATAAATAAAGTAATTTTAAAATTACTGGGACAGACAGATTTTTTATTCTATTCCATCTCATTAATTGTTTAAAATTTACGTGGGATAAAATACCACAACCAAATAAAATATTTAT
>KZ807497.1:91826-105032 GCA_000696205.2 Oncopeltus fasciatus | reverse complement strand
TGAGAGGGAACAGAATAAAAAAATCTATCTGTCCTCGCCAGGAATCGAACCTGGATCTCCTGCTATCCGGGCCTGGTATGCTGACCGTTACACCACAAGGACCAGCTAGATATCTCACTCAATTCCCTCTTCACTAGCGAGAGCCTAACCTACGAGAAAGACGAGAACTTCGTCTTAAACTCGAAGGAGCTGACATTGTCAAGCTATTTGTCGACTCTCGTCATTTACTTTGTCGACTCTCGTTATTTACTGGGACAGACAGATTTTTTATTCTATTCCATCTCATTAATTGTTTAAAATTTACGTGAGATAAAATACCACAACCAAATAAAATATTTATTACTCTGTAAACTTTAATTCATATGAAGTACTATAATACCCGTAATTTTTACTGAAAACGTACAGGAAATGTTGATTATCTGAGAAAAATTGGTTTATGTGAGTCACACACAAGCACGCACGCACGCACGCACACACGCACGATGGTAAGTTATTTTACATATAACAATATAGTGTAATGTCCCACTCGATCAATGTGATTTTTAATACTTTTATATTTATTATTACTATACATAAATGAATGAAATAGTAATATTTGAACGGGTCTAAAATTTAATGCCTTTGGTCAATATAAGACTCTTAGTAAGACGCACACAACTTAATTTTGATGTAAGATGAGTGGGGAGGGTTTTTTGTAGCATATTTGTAAAGGAACCATCTATTAGCATGCATAATTTACAGGGTACTAACACAAGATGGGGCAGGTGAAGTTGTGTGGCGCCTTAACTGGATTTTTTCAAAGACCAAGGAATGTAGACCAAACACGTTTCAGAGGATTACGGGGGTGATTTCAGACCATTACCACGCGTTCATTACCATTACCGAAGGATTACTCGCCTAAGAGTAGTATATTTACAGTTTTCCCCCTGGGGAAATCAAGCTATTCGCGTTTGTACGTACCATTTTGAACAATTCAACGGACCTTCAACGAGGATCTTTGCTGAATCTAAAAGTATGGTCTAATTATGTATAAATATATTTCAAAAATTAAAATTAATATTTACATTGATATATATATACTCAGCCGTCTTAGTTAAATTCATAGATGACAAGCGTTTATCGTAAAAAAATTGATAATACATGAATTTTATAAAATTAGATTTCGCGCCAATTCTGTTCTTCATAACAGTTAAGAAAATTAAATTATACGTAACACAAATGAAAAGGAACATATCAATTTGGAGGTAAATTTGTTGACCGTCAAGTTTTATGAAGAGAGGATTGTCAGGAATTGATTGTAATAATACTAATGTCAACAGCAGAAAAAGAAATGCACTNATTTTTGTTCTATAATATTTATAATATTAACTAAGATATTTAAGAAGATATTTTCGAGTGTTAAGCGGGTCCTCTTCTTTTTTTAAACATAGAAACCTAATTCATTATTTAGGTAGAAGGTTATCAAAATTGAAAATTTCAAGCTTAACAGGATAATTTTTTGTCTCTTATTGTTGAGCGCCTTCGAGATCATCGATCTCAACCTCAGAGCCCAGGAATCTTTTAGTTTGAGTGAAGGAGAGAGACACCTGCTAAGTAAGATATTCCTGAGCTCTGAGGATGGGATCGATGATCTCGAAAGCACTCAACTATAAGAGACAATACATTTTTATGTGAAGTTTGGCATATTCAATTTTTATAAACATTCATGATAGATTATCAAAATTGAATATGCCAAACTTCACATGAAAATTTATTGTCTCTTATAGTTGAGTGCTTTCGAGATCATCGATCGCATCCTCAGAGCTCAGGAATATCTTACTTAGCAGGTGTCTCTCTCCTTCACTCAAACTAAGATATTCCTGGGTCTGAGGTTGAGATTGATAATCTATCATGAATGAATGGGGCGTAATAATCTAAGGGTTGTTCGCCCCTGAACCCGATCCTACCTATCTATCATGAATGTAACTTCGCCTAAATACACCCAAAGAATGATATATATAGTATAGGCTTTTCATTGCTTGAAATTATTGGTTTTTAAAAATAAAATTGGATAAGTAGGAGGAAGGGGGGGGGGGTTGAAGGTTGGAGGAATACCAAAATTTATGATCGAGTGGATGAATCTTTGTATACACATAATAGGTGTAAAATATAATTTTCTTAAGCTCATGCACTGTATTATGTTTACAAAAAACGCTTATTAAAGAAGAGATTTACGCATGTAACTATAATGATCTCATTTCCCACTCTACCTTCCCGGCCAGTCTAAAGCAAACATCAGTGGTAATTGCTTGGTCATTGTTCTCTCCGTCTTGTACATTATATTTCCTCATCTAATCTCATGTAACTCCATCTTTGATGACAGATGGGAAATCTGCTTAGAATACGCAGTTCCTTCGTGACAGACATTGAAAAGGTAATATCCATTGTACGATTGGTCCATCAGCCTCGCCTACTAGCTCACTACACACTATAAATCCGTCACATAGGAGCTACATAAACTAATCAGATTTAATTGAAAGTAGGTATTAACTTTATTTTATAAATTACTTCCAGTTAGGATTCAATAGTTTGGCTGTATACATAGATTCCTGATATAAAATGTTGAGGGGTGTGTTGTGTAGGGTAGTGGTAAATGTGTTTGGCTTCCGGGCCAAAGGTCAGGGGTTACTGTTGATAAGCGAAACCCCATTTTGAAAGCTTTTGTTCCGAAGTTGCTTTCTGAATGCACTATTGTCCAGAAGTATGGGGACCAGATGGAGTCCCAGCTTCATTCTTCTGAGGGTCTTGCGGGGCCGATGGAATGAGCTTGGAGTCACCGGGGAACTCACAAATGGATGGGACACGTCAGACCATGGGGGACCACACATCTATGTGACTAACAGGCGTCAGAAAATCCCAGGAAGTAAAACATTATGGGAATATGCTAACGAGAACCTGGTCTCTGGTCTCTCGGACCATGGAGAAGTGTCCATAAGCTAATAGTTATATGGAGGGTCGAATGGATGAAGGTGATTGGTGATTCTTTTAGCTCATTTATCACAGGAAAATTTAAAAGAAATATTCAAGTTGGTACCATGATGCGATTTTTGAAAAATTTTAAAGGATTTTCATCGATCTTTAATTGGAGAAGCTAAATGGTCCGTTAATAATTACACAAAATGTTAATTTATATATCTTTGTCCGTACAAGCTCAAGCACCTCCAATTTTAAAAATAATGAAATCAAGTCTCTTTAATTTTTGCAAATCTTAAGGAAGTATTCTTTATTGGTCCCAGATAATTAAGATAATTCAAAAATCTCTTATTGTCATTATAAATTTACAAGTTAATGTAAATAACAAAATTGATGTAAAACATAATTTTATAACATAAAAAAAAGAACAACAACGCATGTTTAGAAAGATATAAATAATGTCTGTTGGGCGGGATCTCTAATTAATATAATACAGAAAACAAATTCGGTATTTATGCTTTTTACTGTAAGCTCTAGAAACTTCGTAAGCTCTACGGTTTAAAAAAAGACCAATCATTTATAATCGTAATATATTCGTTACGAAAAAGTTTGCGGATCATAATAGGTGTACAATGTAACTTTCTAACCTTTATATTGTATATTAATTATCCAAAAAGAAAATCGAATTATACGGAAGAAATTTGCGAATGTTGCTACGACTTTGGGGCGCTTCCCACATTCTATCCTTTTGGTCAGTTTCGAAAAAGAATATATCTTTTACACAGAAATTTATGAGCATATTTAGTCAAACATGTAAAGTAAAGTAACTGCCAACATTTGACTTCAGTTTCCTCAGAAAGTGGAAAATGTTACTTTTACCTTAATTCACTAGAACCTTCTGTATGATAAAGCAAAACAAATTCTCAGCTCATATCTTGGTCACAAAAAAAAAAAAACCCAAAAAAAAACCTCTTTTTACCAACCTCCCTTTCAACCACTTAAGGCTATGAAAGGGGGTAACACACACACACACACACACATACCCACACTAACACAGGCAATCACGCGCACACATCTTGTGTGCACCCATATTTTTAAACTATCTAAAACTAATAACCATAATAAGTTAGATAAATAGATATAATAATTGTACCTTTATGAACACAATTTGGACTCTATTTTCATCTTTCGAATGAGATAAAGTAAGTAAAATATTATTAAAATAGAAATAATGCTATATAACTTGCCCAATGATTTTCTCATACATAATTCTCTACAGAAAACTTTAGAAAAATTTTAATCTCAAAGGTTTGAAGTGTCCTCAGGGTTTAAACTATCTTCTAAAATTTGATAAAATACTAACCTTTAACCTTTAAGTACAATTCACAATATTTTTCTTCAAAATGTGTTAAAATGAAATAGATGGTAGTAAAGTTGCATTATAATCGAATCTTGGATTTTTTAAATTAAATTCTATAGAGAAAGAGTAATATTGTTTTATTTTCATTTTCTCTTCTAAAATTCGTAAAAATAATAATTTTGTTTGAATTTTTTCTCTGTTCATTTTTTTTCACTTGCGGTTTTTGAGATGGATTTTCATGAGGTTATTTTCGAATATTTTACACTTTTTAGATTGAAAAGATTCTACAATATTATTTATTACTCTAGAGTTTTAAAATTTTCAATGTTTTTTTTCTCCAAAAATTTAAGTCAAATAAAATAAAAATTAATTAATTTGAAAAGAGTAAATGATTTTTAAAAAATCTGATTATAATATAATCAAAATTTTTAATTTTTCTTTTTTACGAAAGACGTTAATTGCTTATTTTCAATTCTAATTATTCAAAATTGTTGAGTTTTTTTTTTTTATACCAAAATATCTTTGTGAAATAAAAGGAACGGAAAAGAATTCGCTCAATAAGAAAATGAATAGAGCAGAATACTTTGAGATCTTATAATTTTTCATGACTTTTTTTTTATTCGGGAAAAAAAACCCGCAGTTTATTTTCCTTCAAAAACCCATTCGAGAATAACAAACGTTTATATACCTTCCTTGGAAATTGTTACCTGTAATTTCTTTGGAAAACACTTTGGTAAACTAAACAAAATACAAAGAACATTAACTTTTTCATATATTCCAAGATATAAGAGATAAAAGTGAGGCGTTTAACGAGCTAAAAAAAACTGAAGCGTTCATAAAAGAGCTGCAAATCGTTGAACATTGAAAAATATAATGAATGATATTTTAAAAAGCAATGTAAAAAAAAAAAAAAAAAAAAAAACAAAAATGATGGTATTCATTATAATATAACAAGTATTGATAGATATTCAATCCTCATTATTGCTCCTTTCAAACTCTGTAACCCGATGTATAAATCTCGTGCGAAGTGGAGCAGAAATCATTCATTGCGCGCGGGAACCATGGCGCACCCCCTCGCCGCATGATTTAGAGAGAGGGTAGCAGATTTACTGCACCAGCCTACACGTCCAACATGATATGGGTAGTCGAACAATGATGTTTTATGCAATGGTCCCCCCCCCCCCCTTCGCCCCCCACCACTTGATCGGGAGCACGATATATCACGACAATGAGATGTGCGCGACAATGGGGAGACTTCACATTTTAACAGGCCCGAATCATGGGAACATGTCCCGAGTGTCCTCTCTCGTCTTTACCTCACAGTTCTTCAAGATCATTAGATTGAATTATGGTTTTAAGAAATTTATTTTCTATTCATCAAGGCTGAAAATATACACAAACAATTTACAATTTTGAATGATTACTATTTATAAAATTAATAAAACTATTGTGTAACATTTACTATTTGTCACATATTAGTAATTAAACTAAATTTTTAGTACAAGGGAACAGAATGATTATAAATGCACTGGCCCGGATAGCAAGAGATCCAGGTTCGAGTCCTGGCTGGACAGTTAGATTTTTCATTTTCTATTCTGTTCCCTTGCACTAAAAATTTAGTAAAATTTACGTGGGAATAAATACCAAAAAAAATAACATTTATAAAATTAGTAATTAAACTTTTTTATATAATTGAGAAGTGGTCAGTAACCCCCACAGTTCATACATATATTTTTTTCTCAGCGCAGAGCGCTTTCGAGGCTAATTCCTCATTCTCAGTGCTCTAAGTTGGTCGAGATGAACTCTCTCACACCTCTGTCTATATTCTATATACAATATAGACAGAGGTCTGAGAGAGTTCACACCGACCAACTTAAAGCACCGAGGATGAGGAATTAGTCTCGAAAGCGCTCTGCCTTAAGGAAAAAATTTATGTAAGAACTGTGGAGGTTATTGACCAACATTTCAATTATTTCATCCACCTTTGACTGAAAACTTCCACCAGCCAGCTATTATATAGAAATAAAATTATTATTATTATTATTTTGAAATTTCAGTTATCTTACCAAGACTAATAAGTAAGTTTTTAGAACTAAGTCTTGTAGAACTGCACACCAATATATAACCTAACCAATGTAACCTACCCTCTATATTAATGTGACCATAGCCAGTATAATAGTACTTTTAACATTATACACATTATATTAATATATATATATAAGAAAGTCTGTGACGCAGGACCAGCGTAAACTAAGGGAAGTCATGCAAGGGATTAAAAGCCGACCAAGGAATCCCCAGAAAAAAGACTCCGGGTGTCGGTGCCACAAAAGCAAGGAATTCTAAAACTCCATGATCGGAGTCAAGCGTACAGAGTGTAACGACTTTCAAGGGGCAAAAAGTTGGCTGCTTACCGTGAATACTTCTTAATCGGTAAGTCTCGAATCTTCGATGTGGGCAAAACATAATTGTGTATCTGATGAGGGGAACAGTGCACCTGAATGTTCAACAGGTATAAAGGAAATTTGTTTTTTGTTTTTTTTTTGCTGAGATTTGAAGTTTCATTTCAAGCAACTTAACTGACACAAAAACATGTAAAGGAAGTCTGGAAATCTAACGATTTTCATCTACAACTTTTTATTATTAGAAATAATTAATGCACTATATCGTATTAGTGCATTAGTGTTAAGCCCTGTACTTTGTGGATCTGTATAAAGTAATTTTATACCAATCTCCCAAGAAAAAAATTGTTAGAATAACTAATATAATGTGATTTGCAGTTGTCGGAAATTTATATTACACCTAAAATAAAGCCAGGTAGGAATTGAAAAGTCAGGTTGACAGTGATCCTTGCGTGCAAGTGACAGGACTGTTGCTAATCGCGAAAAACATATCTCGTGTCAGGAGCAGTGAGATATGTTCTGCGGTGTATATGGCGTATGACTTAAATATTCCAACATCAACGCTATCAAAAAAGCGTCAAACCATTCGGATTTGGAAATGTCCGCTTTAATCCCATAAAAATATCCTATTTCATGATCTAGAAAGCTTCTTGGAGCTTCAAACTTAAGAAAATTCCTCCATTTAGGTGATTTTTTTCGGCTACGACTTGTGAGAAAAAAAAAAAAATAACCTTAACCAAATTTTTAAGAACGCAGCCCGCCAAACACATTCGTTAAGATTTTTCTAAAGAGTGGTGAAGAATATTACAAATTGTAAAGGCACTTATGACGTCATTATTCTCCATTTAAATGACAGCCGGAAACCTCGAGGTGGATCGGTTCGCTCTTGAGTGATTCTCTGCTGTTCATGTTCTCCCGGCTACCTGTCTTGTCGTTATGACAGATATGCCGGTCACTATATTCCTTGTTTATGTCTGTGTTGGGAGCTTGTTCCTGCTGAATTTGTTTGCGCTTGGCATGTCTTAGTAACTGTGGCAATAGTGATCCTGGTCAAGATACTGGGGTTTTTTATCCAGTAGCTTGATTTTTGTAATTAGTTTTGAGTTTCATTTTTTTTATTTTTTTATCTCTTTGAGCTTTGCTAGTTTCTTATTTTTTCCAGAATATTTACTTTATTGTTTTTATCAGAAGATGTAAATTGCCAAAATACCTAGGAGATCAATATTTTTATTATAAAAAAGTGTTTATTGTAGAACCCTTCAAAGTTTTTGGACAATGTAGAGCTATATGTATGCATATTGGTGTATGTAACTACATTGTCCAAAAACTTTGATTCTTTATAAAGCTATTTTCAGAATCATTGATATATTCTTTGTCATGACGTTGATCATGCAAATTTCAGGTATATTTTCAAGTAATGGTCAAGTCATCAGTGAATAAAGAAATGATTGCGAGATATCTTGGCTTTGATGTGTGACAGAATTTCTAAAAACTTGATTGGTGATAGGAAATTGTCTGAAACTTTTGAGTACAACATTTGCCCACATAATATATCAATAATATATTAATTTTTTATTTTTTTTATTTATCAGTGATGAATGTTATATGATTGAAAGGAGATTTTACATATTTCTCCCTCTATCTCAGGTCTCGAATTAAGTCTAGCTGGCCAGCTGTTTGTTATTTATTTTTTGTATTTTGGATTTACTAAGCCATCACGGGGTCTGGAGGCCGGTCAGGCCATGCTGGGAGATGGGATCGCTGGGCTATTGTTGCCGCCACCGCTTCGGGCTAGACTCCTGCTCTCTAATTCCTCCGAGATGAGGGCTCCGATCATCTCAGGGCAGCCCAGGGGCTAGCATCCTCCAACTTACACGTCTAAATCAGCCTGACAGCTTATTTTGTTACATCCAGAAATCCATTAGATCACCTACAAAGGGCTATATGTATTCTGAAAATGATCATTTTCACAATCGGTTTTGACTGATTAAAGATACTGGCCAGTACAAATAAATGAGTCTGCCTTTTCAGTGCATTTTATGAAGCATTTAATGATATTTATTATGCTCATTAAATGCTTGAAATTTCGGCTTTTAAGAGTGTTTAGAATTTTATATTATTGGTAGATGGGAACAATATTTCAATGAGGAAAAAAAAAAGCTTTTGATACCTATCTCTTCTACAAGTATCTAGGAATGTACTCATCGAGATATGCCCATATTACACTAATCTATTTACATGCAAAAACCTCCCAAGACAACTGTCGGCATCCCTGCTAAACCATGAATCCAATTTAGCCAAACTCATGTGCATTTTAAGAGAAACAGGCTTANCTAGCAGGCATCACTCACTCTTGCAAGTTTGGCTTACAATGTCTTATTTCTTATATGGCGTCATTTTTGCTATACAGAACGAGCTTCATTACCACCTATCATTACTCCAAAGTATATCACTCGTCCAACAGTATTTACTTAGAAATAAATATTAATTTCATTATGGTTTTTAATCACACGTAAAAATCTATTAATGCAAGGGAATTGAATAAAAAATCTAACTGTCTCAGTCAGGCCTCGAACCTGGATCTCCTTCCAATTAACGCGCTTGCCCGGTTAGCAGGAGATCTAGGTTCGAGCCCTGGCTGGGACAGTTAGATTTTTTATTCTATTCCCTCTCATTAATCGATTTAATATTTACTTAGGTTCCATTAGATCCAAAACTCTTATTTATTTTATTTTATTTTTTTTTTTTGGCTCAAATTATTATTGAAATCATTAATTTCACAAACACTTGTGCATAGGAAAGAAGGGAGGGAGGTTTGTGGAATGTGATTGTTTTTACGTAGGGGTTTTTACTGGAATTTTTGTATTGTCTGTACCTACACTGATCAATTTGGCTCCATATAAATACGGGGCGCTTAATAATTTATAACAAAAGTTTATTCAACTGAAGTTTACATCTGATTTGAGAACATGAGTGGGAATAGTTTTCTTTTTTTATAATGTAATACGTTTTTCATGAATTTCAGGCATCCAAGACTTTCTTGGTCTAGAATACTTATATATATTCAATGTTTAACTGACACGTGACATAAACTGTTTAAGTAAATGAAAATCAGTCATAAATTGTTCTGGAAAATAAAAAAAAATGAAATGTTTATCTTTTGAAAGCTCCCTTTATCAGGTATTACCCCTATGTGTTTACATGTTAAAGACCCCCACATCGGCACTCTGGAAAATAACGACAATACAGATTATAGGAAGGAGTGCAAATGTATGACCTTAGTCGTGGGCTACAAGACGGCTATCAACCCCCTACCCCCACCAAATTTCTTTTGCGAAGAAGGTTTCTATTTGGACATTAATGTAGTGGCCAAGCCATTTTACTTCAGAAGAGAGTCAGACAGTTCTTTTAAAGGCAAGTAAAAATAAAGAGATATTGAGAGCTAATAGATATATATTCAAATTCAAATTTATTTTTAAAATCATTGTTTTACCATTCATCAGGGTAAAAATATTGTGATTACCCGAAGTGTATTATAGCGATGAAACTCTGCTGACTAAGCGAAAATGATTGTACTAGGAGAAGGAAAATAGCTTCATTTTTGCCTATTGAATTTATTTTTTAAATTTTCCTTTAGTTTGTTATTCTACTGATTTAAGTCATGTCTAGAAGAATAAATGTGAATAAATACGAATAATGTTATTTAAATAGTTTCTATTCAAATAATTCTTATGAAAATTACCATTAGTTTAATTGTATTTTATACAATCTGACATTAAAAATGAAAAAGGAACAAGTTAAAAAATTAATTTTCAGGGCAGATAGAAGAATCATAAGTAGTTATTAAAATAAAAAATAATACGTAATAAATATTTTTTTGTTCATAATAAGTTTAAAAAAAACATGTATTATTATACATGCATCATATTAATTTATATTAAGTAATAAATACATTTTATGGTTCATTCATTCATAAAAGCAAGTGATGATTGATGAAGAGCTTAAATGGACCTTCAACATTTATATTCTTAAGCAATTACTCCATATTTTTTTTTAATGGCGTGTCAACCTTTGTTCATTAACGCCAGGAAGATGTTTCATAGAAGTGGGAAGATATTTTCAAGAAGAAGAATTTCTTAGCAATAGGTCATGGTGAGTTATAATGAATTGTTAATGCGAATAGCTATTATGTGGATGGACATAGTAATTTATTTGTACTAGGAAACTATGAAATTTATAAGAAAAAATTGATAGAGAATGGAAAAGAATAGCAATACTGGAAATGCAGCTAGATAAGATTTAATAGTCTGCCTTCTTTCAGAAAATTCATTACAGAGTCGATGATGACTTTATCGCCATCCAATAGAATTTCGTCTAGAGTCCCATTTAAGTTGTATTTTTTCCTTCTTTCCTTATATACTCCATCTTTGTAGAGTGCCATCAAGCAAAGAAAATATGGCAATTCCGGAAACTAGCAATTTCTAGCAATTGACAGTTTTAGAATCTGTGATAATCAATTTTGACGCCGAGTGCTGTCTGCTACAACAAAAAAGCATTTTTAATCGACCTTGAGATTATGCTTGCTGTTAGATTAATTGCACTTTCATTTCTACTTATGTAATTTACAAACAACCTCACTTGAAGCAATAAAAATATGTTATATTGAATTAATAAAGTTAAGAAATGATGAAGCACCCTGATTTACTATTTAGGAGAACATCTAATGGTGGAACTTCGCAAAATAACTTTTAAAATCTTTCAATTATCGTAAATAAAATTGTGTTAACAACTAAATTTTCATCAAATTACAAGATGTTAATAACAGAATGTAATAAATAAAGATTTATTAATTGAAAAAAAATTACTCGCTTCGGCGAAACATATACTAAAATTGGAACCACTAAATTTATCATTGAACCCACTATATCTAAAACATTTTTATAAGTGCCCCTAAGGCGATATTTAAGCTACGATTTTACTCATTACTGTTTTAATAATTACGTTAGTTTAAAGTTTTCTAAAGCATTAAAAAAAAAGTCACATTGCCACGACTTTTATAATATTCTCAATATTCTCTCCTTGATTCTTTTGTAAAGAATGTGAGGACTTCTGTGGAAATGACTCTCCGAAATGAGAAATTTCATAGCCTAAACATTTATTTAATTATACATAAGAGATTTTAGATATCTTTTAATTATTAAAATTAAATAATTATGATAAAAAAGGCAAAACAAAAATCTCTCCATTGAAAGGGAAGATGGAGATTTTCATGCTACCCTTGCAGAACTATCTCTTCTATAAATATGAAAATCATTATTATAATTGTTATACTATAATTTAGGTAAAAAACGGGCCTTCAAACTACAAAAATATATTTAGCAAAAATAACATGGGAAGACAAAACTCAGGTTCAGAGAGAAGCTAGAATGGGATGGCTGACCCATTGGGCGTTTTGTGTGAGTGTACCCCGAGTGAAACTCAACATCAACTTATATGTGCTTAGGTGGGAACCCACACCAGGAGATGTCGCTGAGTGGATTAGACACCTGACATGTGACACGTCTTGCTGTGAAATGCCCTCGTCCCCACTCTCACAGATGGAAGCGTTCCATTAGAGCCCCTTAAATGGAGAGTTAGGGATATAGGGAATATTGTGACTTTTGTATACCAGTCATCTTACCTAGCAGGCATCACTCACTCTTGCAAGTTTGGCTTACAATGTCTTATTTCTTATATGGCGTCATTTTTGCTATACAGAACGAGCTTCATTACCACCTATCATTACTCCAAAGTATATCACTCGTCCAACAGTATTTACTTAGAAATAAATATTAATTTCATTATGGTTTTTAATCACACGTAAAAATCTATTAATGCAAGGGAATTGAATAAAAAATCTAACTGTCTCAGTCAGGCCTCGAACCTGGATCTCCTTCCAATTAACGCGCTTGCCCGGTTAGCAGGAGATCTAGGTTCGAGCCCTGGCTGGGACAGTTAGATTTTTTATTCTATTCCCTCTCATTAATCGATTTAATATTTACTTAGGTTCCATTAGATCCAAAACTCTTATTTATTTTATTTTATTTTTTTTTTTTGGCTCAAATTATTATTGAAATCATTAATTTCACAAACACTTGTGCATAGGAAAGAAGGGAGGGAGGTTTGTGGAATGTGATTGTTTTTACGTAGGGGTTTTTACTGGAATTTTTGTATTGTCTGTACCTACACTGATCAATTTGGCTCCATATAAATACGGGGCGCTTAATAATTTATAACAAAAGTTTATTCAACTGAAGTTTACATCTGATTTGAGAACATGAGTGGGAATAGTTTTCTTTTTTTATAATGTAATACGTTTTTCATGAATTTCAGGCATCCAAGACTTTCTTGGTCTAGAATACTTATTCTACCAGGTAGTTAAGACCAAGGTATTGGGATTAAAGTGACGCAGAATCAGGCAGGATTCCTTCGGCCTGTTAAATAGCATATATATAT
>KZ807497.1:59604-70732 GCA_000696205.2 Oncopeltus fasciatus | reverse complement strand
TAAATGCACCGGCCCGGATAGCAGGGGATCCAGGTTCGAGTCCTGGCTGGGACAGTTAGATTTTTTATTCTGTTCCCTTGCACTAAAAATTGTTAAAATTTGCGTGAGATTAAATACCACAAAAAATAATATTTATAAAATTAGAATTTAAAAGTAAATAACGAGAGTCATTTAAACAGCTTGAAAATGTCAACTTTTCCGAGCATAAGACGATATATTCGTCGGCCTCGGAGGTTAGACTCTCGACACTAGTGCGGGGAATTTAATAACTTATCAGACTTGTCCCGGTAGCATATTGGTAAATGCACCGGCCCAGATACCAGGAGATCCAGGTTCGTGTTCTGGCTGGGACTGTTAGATTTTTTATTCTATTCCCTTGCACTAAAAGTTGTTAGAAATAGACAATTTTATTATTGATTATATGTAGTAGACAAACTCTATAGAGACAATAGTTGTTGGAGTGTTACAAAAGAGCGCTTATCGAGAAAAAGAGTTCGTTTCCATGGTCTTCTGAGTGAGCTGTGCGCCGGGGCGCCTCCCAAACTCGCATATCTCTGCGGTCTTTCATGGAGTAGGGGGGCGACAAATAAGGGTGGCCGACATACGACGGAGAGGAGTGTCCTGGTAAGGGTATATATACACTAGCATCAATGGAAGAGCTTGAAAATACAACTGCATCCAGATCTCACTCAACTGCAACGAAGGAAATGTATTTAGACAATTGATGAGAGGGAATAGAATAAAAAAAATCTATCTGTCCTAGCCAAGAATCGAACCTGGATCTCCTGCTATCCGGGCCGGTGCACTTACCAATTGTGCTACAAGGATAGCAGGAGATCCAGGTTCGATTCTTGGCTGGGACAGATAGATTTTTTTAAATTCTATTCCCTCTCATCAATTGTTTAAAATTTACGTGGGATAAAATACCACAACCAAATAAAATATTTATAAAGAAATGTATTTAGGTGTGAATACTGGCGTGGTTATCATGAAGAAAGTGTTTGGTTGGATGGGAAGCTCAAAGAATATTAGGATGGAGAATGAAGGATCTACTTCTTACTGAATTATGATGGGGAATCAATTAGAAACTTGTACCGGCCAGTGTCAGATGAATGAGAATGTGTGTACAACAAATTAAGGGAGAAAAACCAATTTTCTAAATACGCATATCATCTCAGAGGAGTTCGAAAGGAAAATGGAATATAAATGGTCAAAAATAGAATTTTGGAATATCTTGTAATGGGATTATTATTGTGATAAATTCCTCACTAATGCGATCTGCCTAATCATGATGCAGTAGAGAGTATTTAGGCTGGCTTGCTATTCACAATGACCACCAAAGGGTTCGAGCCAGGAATCTGATACTGGAATTATATGGCAGAAATTATCAGTGAAATATCCCTGGAATCCATCAAAATGCTGCTCATTTAGGGACTGAGTATTATCATGATTATGTAATTGAAACACACATTTTGAGCGGGAGGGGAGGGGTTAGAGGAATAAGCAATATAGAGGTTCTGAACAGACCATAAGAAAGTAAAAAAATTAAAANAAAAATATTGAAGAATGACTAATATAAACCACTAAAATTGTATCTTATCCGAAGCCTAGTTTTTTTTTAAGAACATTGTTACACTCTATCTCGTATAAATATTAATTTAGTTGTGGTTTATTATCCCGCGTAAATTTTAAACAATTAATGAGAGGAAATAGAATAAAAAAAATCTATCTGTCCCAGAACAGTTTTTAATCTATTTCCTCTAATTAATTGTTTAAAATTGACGTGGGATAATAAATCACAACTAAATTATTATTTATAAATGAAAACTAAAAAAGTTAATAACGGGAGTTGATAAATAGCTAGACAATGTCAGCTCCTTCGAGCATAAGACGATGTATTCGTCTTTCTCGTGGTTTAGGCTCTCGTTAGTGTGTTGGGATTTTGATAAGTTATCTAGCTCGTCCCGGTGGGATAATGGAATCATACCGGTCCGGAAAACAGGATTCTAAGTTCGAGTCCTGGCTGGGACAAATAGATTTTTTTATTCTATTCCCTCTCATTGATTGTTTAAAAAAATATATATACATACAAATTTATCACTCATATCGTAATTTATAAAAAATATAAACAAATTAAAAGACATGAAAGTAGATCTCCCCTATATAAATAATCTAAAAGGTTATTTCCACCACCAATAAATATAGAACTATCATACCTTATATTATCCGTCTTCATTGGTTTCTACAAACCATCTTCTGTTGGCGAGCGCTTTCGGACATTATCCATCTTCTGGACGAATACAAGCGTTCACTGTCACTCTGAACAGATAGTGAGAGTGAACACATGTATTCGGCCAGAAGATGGACAATGTCCGAAAGCGCTCGCCAACAGAAGATGGTTTGCAGAAACCAATGAAGACGGATAACAGAAGCTATGATAATCTTCTATATAAATAATATAAATATATATAATGCCTCTGGAATTTTTAAATAGTAAGAAAAGTAAGAGGTTTAAGCAATTACCAAATATATTACATACAATTAAATGAAACAATTGTATGAAAATTGAGGAAGAAGGGCTTATTTCATTAAAAATTTGTAAATATCTTTATATAGCCTCTTTATATAGCCCCTTTATATAGCCTCTTTATATAGCCTCTTTATATAGCCTCTTTATAGAGTCTCTTTATATAGCCTCTTAATATAGCCCCTTTACATAGCCCCTTTATATAGCCTCCCGGCTATACAATTTGTAAGGCAAGCTCCTGTTTAAACGACCCACCTGACCGTTTCTACTTAATGATTCAAGTGCGCAGCCATCAACCGATACTTCCGGGCCACTGAAGATCGGATTACTCCAACTACTGCAAGGCAGGGAGTTTCCCAGGCCGGCCGGAACAGTCCCATCCTAAATATCCATTTCATAACTCGTGTTCTCCTCGAATCTTCGGACATTCTTCTGGCTTCCTTCGGTGGAGACTGATCACCATATCACTTATATAGAGAGAGTTTCCCACAATGCAAGATCACCTGGCTAGGGCGGGGAAGGTGTAAGTGTCGTTCTATACCCAAATTCTTGCTGTTTCTGTTACAAAACAAAAATCAGTACAAATTCTCTTATCGCGAACCATCGCACAGTGAGTGTGGTGAATGACAAGGAGGGAGGGAGAGAGAGTCCTTGGACGATGGATCCTCTCTTACAGACGATACACATTGAATATTTGTCAATATTTTCATAACCTAAGTTGCATTAATTACCACACACACAAAAAACTTTATAATAATTATAAAGAAATGGTAATGTTCAATCAACAAATAAAATTATAATAATAAAAACAATACCAAAGACACTTTACCCTATCAATAATATAAATAAAGAACTATACAAACAAAATAAGAATAAAAATTAGAGAGAGAGAGAGAGAGAGAGAGAGAGAGAGAGAGAGAGAGAGAGAGAGAGAGAGAGAGAGAGAGAGAGAGAGAGAGAGAGCGAGGGAGAGGGAGGAAGGGAGAAGGAGTGAGGGAGGGAGGGAGAGAGAGAGAGAGTATGAGTGGCTGCATACCAGTAGGATAGAGGAGCACAGCCATAGACGGAATGATCTCTCTGTCAGCTTGAAATACTACCCCAAAGCTGAATCTTGACAGGCTTTACACTTCGTTTTATTCGTAAGACGAACGACTCCATCGCCCGTTTTAAGTGCAGGGAATCAAGTTAGGGTGGCAGAAGTGCTACTCCATTTCCAAAGGACTTTCGGCATTCCACGAAGCATTCTCAACTATGAATCAACTGAACGTTTTAAATTTAGAATGAATAAAATATACACAACGGCTATTTATAGGCAACGTCCCATACAATTTTGTCAGTCCAAAAGAGTATATGTATATGTACTTATCAAAACTATCAATAAATTTATACATATTTACATAGTTTTGAACGAACCATATTTTAGCTGCTCCTACGAAGTACAGGTAAAGAATAGAAGAAATCTTATAAAAGTGGCTTCATGAGACCAACGGGAATTGCTTGATTAGCTAAAAAAAAATCCTTGAAAATGGAGAGTGACACGCCAGCAAAACTAATACAATGTATCAGGGTGAATGATATATTTTTCACTAATATAATTCATTTACTATTGATGACTTATTAACTTTTATAATCATTTATATTTATATTGTAAGTTTAAAAAATGACGAAGCACTTTTTTTGGGAGTTATCATCATACAAATATTTTTTGAACACTCTATAGGTCGCACTATTCGACAGACTGTGGTGACATTTAAAATAAAAAGACAATTTTAAGAAAGAAAAAAAAAAGTTCTAGGTATTCATAAAATTAAAGAGAGAGTCAGAGAGAGGTTGGTAGGGGGGGATTCCGGAGATGAGCATAAAAGAAAAATATTAATTTAAATCTCAGCTAAATTCTTCGTATATATGAATTAGTCACATCCCATATTTTGGATTTACCGAAATACTGCTACATTACGATATTATTAAAAATAAATCAAAGCAAGAGGATGAAGGAAACTTCAGAGAAAAGCTTAAGCCTTAAGTATAGAATTATTATTGCTCTGCTGTGGATCTATATAAAGGTATATATTTGTATTTCGGATTGCCACCATAATATAACCATTATAAAATGAGTCCACTAGGGGTGAGAGGGGTTATTTCAGTTGAAGAGGGGTTTATAAAAGAAATGGGGTGAGAATTTCAAGGGGATTCAAGGTTCATAGAAATGTTGATGTTTATATATGATATATATNCGAGAGGGGCCGTCGTGTCACCAAGATTCCATTTTCAGTCACATAACAGTTTCAGATAAAAGGCGTTTGTGTTCATAGGGTTCAGTGGAGAGAATGGTAATGTAATCGAATGTGTGTTTTTCATGAATGATGTGTTTTGTGAGGGCAGTTTTTATTAGTTTTTTCTTTAAGTAATTTTAATGATTGTTGATTCTATAGGAAATAGGGTTTTTAGTTTGTCCAATGTAAGAACCATGGTAATTAGGAGTGGAACAAGGAATTTTATAAACAACATTGGTTTTGTTAGAAAGGGGGATGAGGTCTTTAAGAATGGTGTAAATGGATTTTAGTTTGTTATAAGTAGAAAAAGCAAGCTTAAGGTTAGGGAAACTTTTCCAAATAAACCTGTCAAACATTTATCCCAGTTCCTTAAAGCTACTTATCTGCAATTATGTTCATATATATGCAGGTCGCTCTCTTTGTACTTACGGCCTCTTACCCCCCACCCTTCCAACACCTATGTTGTCCATCTCAAAAAATTTCTCACGAGTTTCAAACCCTTCCACCAAGTCATTAAAATGAGACACATTACATTTAGTTATAGCAATTCTATGTAATAATAATGTAAATAATTTAATTTTTTGTTTTTATTTTTATTTTTTGTTCTTATGAAATTTTATTTCAACAGCCCTGAAGATGGCTTACAATGTAAACCGAAACGGTAAAAAAAGTTTAAAAATAAGCATTTTTAAAAAAAATTTATATATTTTAGAATCTATCTTGACAGAACCACATCTAATAACAACATACAGAATATATACACAACAACAAAGTCTTAAAGTTTTTTCCCTCACAGCAAGATCCTTTCTGAAACGTGTCCTGCCCCATAAACGTATTTGTAACGTTTTACGTGACCGCTCAAAGAGAAAGCTCATGAGAGTGAGACTCGCGATTATTACTAATTACATATATTTTCTATTACAACAAAATTTTTTATTTTTTAGGTATTTCTCATGTTTGAAAATTACATATATAATTTATATCAAAAACTAAGTATAGATTTGAAATTTCGAATGATATTGCCTGATCGCGCTATCTAATTAGTGCATCTGAAAGCCTTCTTTAAACACTAAAAAGTCAGTCGAACGAAAGCTTACACTTTACTGATTATAATTTGTGTCACTAAATACACCTGGAAATACATTTATAATAATATAAAGTGGAAAAATAAAATATAATATGTATGTTTGCTATTTTAATATTATTTTAAAATATTTACATGAATTAATTTACGGACTATTGAATATCGTTATTTGATTTTGATATTTGGTTTTTGTATACGAGCAAACTTACTATTTTTTACTTGTAAAAATGTATTTTAAATTTTGAAAGTTTATTTACTTCATGTAAATTTCATAATGGCAAAAGTCAATCTTAGATAAGGATAATGTGTGTCAAATACTCAGTTTATTATTACTTCGATAAAATGCTAGCTGAGCAAACTGTTGCTGGAAATTGCGAAATTTTGGTAAATTAATGAATCATGTGGGATATAGAGGAAAGACCAAAGACCTTTTGATATTAAGGATAATAGCGACAGAAGCAGAAGAACTATCAAGAGAAATGATCTCACTCAATGACGATCTAATTGACATGGCCATAGAATTAGGTTTTCGAATGCACTTCTTCCTCGCTCATTTAGTTCAATCAATGTAATTGTTAGAATGTCTAAAATGCTGGAATGGTTGGCTAGGCATCCCGTCAGAATTCCAAAGGAGTTCCTGAAATCCTCTTCTGAGTCTTGGTCGGAGACTTTGAACTCCGCGGGCGAATCAAATACCGTCCAAGTTCCCACAATAAGAAGATAAACTGATTTGATGAGTTTGTGTGTGACTGCTAACTAACTTTAAAGAAAAATGGTTGGAGGTTAGTTGGCCGTGGAGTCTTACGCTGGAGAAATTAGTCATGGTTTTGGAGAGGATCGGAAAAATAAAATATTCCACAATTGTAGGGTGATTATTTTATTGTCTGGAGATTCTTTGGCCGTCAATTTAGCTCTTGACCATGAGATGTGACCATAGACATCCCTCAGAGATCTCTCTAGACATGATGTTGATGTCTTACAAGTTAAGTCGAAACGTCGGGAATAAAAAAATAGTTATCCAAAATAATTTTGGAGTATTTTATTTATTTTCCCGATACTGGCCGAAACTAATTTCTCCTGCTTAAAGAATAATTTTAATTAACAAGGTGATAATAAATAAAGATGAGATATGTTAGTTTTTTCAGCAATGGAAGATATATTTCTTGCAATATATGTATAAGAATTACTCATTGGTAATTGTGCTGGAGGACAAAGCCACATTGACAAACGTAGGTGGCACTGAGGTGTGCATGTCAATCCTACGTACCATCTGTGACCGTAACCAAGGGCTTTACAACTTATATAAGATATGTCGTAAGACTCTGGGCCAAACAGCAATAAGTTATAGAGTTAAGTAAGATCCATATTTCCTTTATATTATCCATATAAATATAATATGCAATAAAACTGATTGAGATGGAACACTATTAAAGCACTCTATTTGACATAATTTCAAGATATAGTTATGATTGCCCGTAAGTGTAAAACAGCTGAAATTAGGATAAGGTACATAGCCCAGTAACATTAAATTAATTAAATCAGAAATTATTTTGTCAGTTATAGCCCACATCTCCCCATTACTATTACTCACAGCGATATTATTTCCCATAGCTAGGGAATGGATTACAAAAAACTCCAAAAAGAAGACAAAAAAAGTTTAAATTTTGTAATATTTTCTGAAAAGATATATTTATTCTAAATTTAGTTTATGAAGCAGGCCTTTAATGAAAAAACCTCTTAAAGAAGAATAAGAATGTGCCAAAATTTGAAGAATTAAAAAATAAAATTATTAGTGAAATAAACTTCGACAAACTCAAATTTTGAGTATATTGTACTCTTATTTAAAAAAGTACGATATAAACTAAAACTTATATACATGTATATATATATANNNNTCTCTCACACTCTCTCTCTCTCTTTCTCTCACTCTCTCTCTCTCTCTCTCTCTCTCTCTCAAACACACGCATGCACACGCAATCACACGCACTCCGATTACAGCAAGACCAACCATAATCAAATGCGTGTTTCTGAAATCCCGCTAGACTTTACCGCAGTGGACCCATGGATGGACACTGCAGTCCCTACCTGGGCGGAAATTTGATGTTGAGGAAAGATTGAGCGGAGCCGGGCGCGCGCTTCTTGTCCACGAGAAATCGATGTATAGGGCTTTCAGAACGGGATGAAGCCGAGCTCCCCAGCAAAGGACTTAACTCCGCTTACAATGCCTTCCCTTTCACCTTGGTTCTCTTTCTCGGAGAGAGCTATTGAAACACGATGAGGCGAACATTTCAAAGGCATGGACGCAATACTTCTCACTCTTAAAAATGAAAAGAAATCCAAATCCGTGATGATGATTGTGGTGATGTAATCCCACATTTCATTATTAATTTGAATCGTAGAGTGAGCTAGAAAAAAAAAAAACTTTTCAACAAAACAAAATGCATATAAGTAATTACTTCACAGATATATTGAATTTTCTAGTTACGGGTTGAATACTAATGATTGATATATATGAATGATTTAAGTATTAGGATTTTATTATTTTGTAATGGATGAAATAATTTTGTGTCTAAGGTTTCTCAAAATCAAAGTACGTATTTTGAATTATACATATATGTATAATACGCTGTTCTTTGAAAATGCTACGGAGTAATAAAAAAAAATGTACTTTTGCTACAAATTAATTACATCTGTCTTTCTTTTCTTTTTTTTATTACTTCCACCCTAAAACTTTATTGCATGATATTTATTTTAATGTCCTTTAAATATACATTAGTGCATGTGCGAAAATTTTGACCAAAAGCTGGAATGGGAAGATACATAAGTTTTTTAGGTCTGTATGATAAAGCATTTTTTCGTTATATAATAAATATGTATTATAATATTGTTTTGCTATATGTATATATATTGTATAGCTAAAACTTTTCCAATATTTTCGGTGGTATAAATGTCTTTGTAGACATTTTTTATCAAATATAGATTGCGAAATCCTCGAGAAAGTTTAGAGAAAGAGATGAAACTTCATGCTTACTATCTGCTCATTAATGCACAGGACAAAGGTTTGGCTTTATGATGAAACTTATTGATTCATAAATGGCGCATACGTATGTGCTCAATGGAGATTGGATATTGAAGTCAATTGAGGCACTCTGTTGAATAACTGAACTTTTCAAATGGGTATGGAAATGTTGGCGTCGAATGCAGGAACATGTCCCTCAAGAGGAAAGAAAGCGGTAAGAGAAACAGAATGCAAATCAGCAGGAAAAGAGAAAACAAGTACGTGTATAATAGCTCAATTTCAGCGATACATGTCGTATAAAATGAGTTTAAAACTTAATTGCTTAATTTGAATCGATCGGCAATAACATCAGGTTATAAATACATTGTCGATTAGCAAGTTTTCTTAATCTTTTTTTTTTTTTTTTTTTTTACAAGTTCCCTCGGCTAAGTACCTTGAAAGAAAAACACCAAATTATAAGGATTAGTCCGTAATAGCCTGGTTTGTCGCCTTTTCTTCGCGCTTTAATAATTAAATTACTCCTCACCCCTGGGAAATATTTATGAGGCGATTAAATATCTCGCCTGTCGGGTTCCCCGCGAAGGTTCTGTAGACACGGACAAGGCTGACTGAGATGGAGAGAGAGGATTCAAGTCTGCTGCCGGCCAGCCCGAGGGGAAATCTCTCGTGATGGCTTGCATTATCTCATTGCACATAGACAGTAAAAGGGATTTACTGTAAGCTTGCAATTTCTGCATTGTAGGCTTGTGATGACAAAGGTATTGCGACCATTGGTCAGTAATCTGACTCGGGAATGTGTACCTAAGTATATTTAAAATTTCTCTATAATATTATTTATTTGAGAGTGGTGTCATTGGTCACCTTCTCTCCTCATGTGATTGATATTGAATGTCATTTTTTTTTCTATTTCATTGTGCTGATCAAATTACAAAATGTTTTCATTTAACAGAATGTAATAAATAAATAAAAGTTTAATATAAAAAAAAATTATCACTGAACCACATTAGGAAAAGCAGGGAAGGATAGAGCCCTCTCCTCCTACACGACTGTAGGTCTTCCACTGGTTGCTTTATCTTTCATTCTATTGGACACCAGCCCCTTTTCTGAATTTAGTTCTAGATCCATTTTTCCCCTCTTAAATTCTTTGTTGCTTAAATTCTTTTAAATGCGAAAAATGAGTTACCCAGTTTGGTGGGTACACTTGTTGTTTTGACATGAACATGATTTACTTTGTGAGTCTAGCTGACAAAATAGTTATAAGTTTATAACTTTCTTTTGATTCTCAGGAATAAATATATCCATTTATATAATATTATTGACTACCATGTATGTGCGTGCACTCAACATACACACATGTGCAGACAGATTCTATATACTTAATTTAATTTAATCTAATTAAGGTTATCTATTTTATTTTAGCATACTTTTTATTAGTTAATACAAATAAGTATATTTTTTTGTTCTTAGACAAAGGTCTGTTCTTTAATCTAGTTTTTAATTATATGTGTTATTTCCTTGCAGTCAATTTGTACAATGAAAACTCAAGAAAGACAAGATTTAGATTACACTACATTAAAATCTAAACTGGATGATATAAGCATGTAAGTTACTTTTATTTAAACAACCTTAATATTGAAATATCTGAATTCCTCTTTATTAGCTTAATTTAATTTTCTTAAGAATCGGTTGTGCTAGTTTTTTATTATAGTGTAATATTAACTTAATTTTTTTCTTTGATAGGCTACAGAATTTAATGTTAAAGTCTAAGGTTTTCTCCAAAACATTTGGATGTTCAGGATTTCTTCTCAGCGATCCTTGTGATGCTATTGTATAAAAGCCTGTCACGGATCTATCTATTCTTGCTAGGAGTATCTGTTCAACTTGCCCTCCATGACTGATTAGTCTTCAACTCCTACCAAGGTTAATTTTATGAACTGGCAAGATTGACTTAATTTTTGTGATATGTGTATAATATTTTAATTCAGTTTATTCTATTTATTGATTTAAAAAATTCTATAAATTGTCATTTCAACTATAAATGTAACTTTTATGTTAAATTTTAAGATTGTATTGTATGGTCCTTTTTCATGCCTTTTTAAGATTTATGTCATTTTAAATAGTGTATGTATGTTTGTCCACATGAGCACAAGTGTGTTTATGTGTTTGGTCAATGTGAGTTTGTTTGTGTTTGTCTATGTATGGGTGCGTGTGTGTCTGTTACTATA
>KZ807497.1:37529-47776 GCA_000696205.2 Oncopeltus fasciatus | reverse complement strand
TCTAAGATGATTTTAGTTGGGGTTCGGTCAAGGTAGATCCAAAAAACACAAATTTAAAAAATGTATTTTTTAATAAAGGATTATCTGCCAACGTTTCGGCTTACATTGTAAGCCATCTTCAGGGCTTTCATGAAGATGAGAGAGGACGTCCTGTCCCTAAGTTCACATTTCCATGACTGAATTTGGATTTACCTTGACCAAACCCCAACTAAAATCATCTTAGACCAATATATGAGTTTCCAGAGACAGAGAGAGAATCAGAGCTCAGCGAGTCTCCCCGGGCAAGCGTCAAAAGGCATAACAGGGGGGAGTACGGGTCGCGGTTAGGCATATGGGTGCGAGCTTGTTTCCAGAAGGAGCAAATTGTTATCTATCCACTAAGAAACTAATCACGATTAGGACACTCAAGAGTTTTATTTGTTTATTTTTGTTCAATTTCTAAAAAACCATTATATAAAATTATAAATGTCTTTTTAAAAATATTACAGCTATCGGTGGTTGTAGCACCCGAAACCACTATTATTATATATTCTTTTATGATGTATTTGTTTGTTATGAATGCCAATTGGCATATTTAATATTGTTCACGTAGGCTTCGACGGTCGTCAGATGCATTTACCGTTTCTTCTTTCGGGTTGGACCGTGTCAAATTGTTGTTATTTGCCGAGCTTTCGCACATCATGTGATTGCTTCTTCAGGGCTGAAAAGAAAAGATGGCTCTTTTCAGGTCTGAAGAAGCCATCACATGATGTGCGAAAGCTCGGCAAATAACAACAATTTGACACGGTCCAACCCGGAAGAAGAAACGGTAAATACAAATATGTAATATTGTTATTAACTCGGGCTGACGGCTAATATAAACCAAGCATTTATTTTGTTTTCCTGGCATTCATTGTTATGTTTATAATAAAATATATTTTATCATTGTAAATAATAAAAATAAAAACATTCGTCAACCTTTTAAAACATCACATTATTAAACACATTCATACGGTTGATTGGTATTTGGAAAAAAACATTCCGGGTTGATACTTACAAGATCATTTGCTAAAAAATCAATAAAAAAAAAAAAAGATTATAAAGAATTTTAATGTTAGTATTTTTTTCTATTGAGCATGAAATTTACCTATACCTCGTTGTCTACATATTGCAAACATTAAATTGGACTAAGTATTAGTTTCAATTGATATATCAAATTTTAATTATAAATGTAAAATTATTTGCACCTAATGTAATTGCGTAGGCCACACATCGAGTATGTTATCCTGATGAATTCTAATATAAATACTATGAACTTAGCATAACTTTATGCATAAGTTTTTTGTAAGGAGTTTTTTACTTTCTTTGATCATTACCCTAATATTAAAATTTTTTTATCTGCTTATATCAGTTTATACATACACTGATAAGAAGGAAAACTAAAAAAAAAAAAATTAAGTTGAAGTTACCTTGAAACGTTCTGATTGTGAAAAATCATACAGATAATTCTATACAGAGGAATCATGATTCTGATTGTGAAAAATCATACAAATTTATACAGAGGAATCTGTATGTACTTGGAGAATAAAAAAAAAAAAAGTGTAAAGAACGAAAAATGCACTCTGGCTAAAGCAGAGCCATCTACTGGTGAATGCGTAGAAGCTGGTCTCTACATATGGTGATAAGAGTTCATGAATCAAATCTGCTACGCCTTCCTCTTGGGTAAGTGATGCTGAACATGTGAGCCTACTCAATAAAGAGGAGAAAAAAAATAAGCACAATTTTGTTTTGGATTAAGATCCCTGAATATTTCCATGACAACAACTCCCACATACAGGGAAATTAGGAACTTCTGGAATTCATTAGAAACATTTTTAAAATTATATATTTTATTGCCAAAAAAAAAAAANTTAATAACAGTCTGTATATTTAGGGCACTTCAGGTATCATTGCGAATAACTTTATTTTTCCCGGGTGAATTGTTAAAATTGAATTTTCTCAAAAAATGTTCTTCCTTCTGGTGTGAAAGTAAATAATCGTTGTGTTTTTGCATGAAGATAATGTATTGCTCTTTCGGCCTAAAGCCATAGGTAAATTTAATTAGCTACAAAAACCGACAAATTAGTCGTTTTAATTTCAACCAATCGTAGACTGCTGATTAGTCTTTACAATCAGTATGTATATAATGGAAAAAATCTTATTGTAATAATGATAAATTAAAGCTTTTATTTAGCAAAGAGAAAAAAAGTCTCAAGATGAACGCCATCTTTACGATTGACAAAGAAAATCAGCATTATAACTCTGAAACGACAGATCAAACATAAATTTAACTCTTAAAATCTTTTCGAAAAATTAAAGATTTTTGAGGAAATAATATATTCGGTTATAACCAAACTAGTTACATCTAATCCCCTCTACTATCTATAACCTCTAGTAGACACCCTAGATCCCCTCGATTACAGCGCAACCTGGTGAGCAACACTGTAACTTTGCTTTTGGATAGGCGTTCTAAGCAGAGCAGCAAGGAATACAAAGTCCGTAAAGTAAATAAATAAAATAAATAAAGCAATCGGACAGTTTGGAAAATGAAATCTCGGTCAGTCGAGCGTGAGGTTCAGCATGTGATGTTCATCACCCCGTCTCCGGCACACAACCAGCCTTATTCGGCTGGCGAATTGACAAGCAAAATTTGTCGAACTTCAAGCGTACTTCTTTAACTTTCCTCAAAGTCTTATAGCACTAGTTAGGAATGCTATGAGCTCCTCACAGTCCTACAATAACTTTTTTTAAACAATTAATGAGAGCTAGACCAGCTCGTCCTGGCGGTGCAATGGTTAAGCACGCCGGCCCGGATAGCAGGAGATCCAGGTTCGATTCCTGGCTGGGACAGATAGATTTTTTTATTCTATTCCCTCTCATTAATTGTTTATAATTTACGTGGGATAAAAAACCACAACTAAATAAAATATTTATAACCGTGATCGGTTATAAATATTTTATTTAGTTTAGTACCTATTGAAATTCACCTATAGTGCCTATTAATTTTTACCTATTACCTATTCTGTACTTAATTACATACTAAAGTTATCTCTGTATAACACCGAGCAGTGCAAAATTAGTGCCTACTTTTGAAATTAATATTGATATATTAATTTCAAAAGTAGGCACTAATTTTGCACTGCTCGGTGTTATACAGAAATAACTTTAGTATGTCATTAAGTACAGAATAGGTAATAGGTAAAAATTAACAGGCACTATAGGTGAATTTCAATAGGTACTTAATATGCATTTCAATAGGTACTCATTATGTTTAGGGAAGTATGACTATAGTGATTTTTATTTACTCATTATATTATTAAACAACATATCTTCTTAAACATTTAGAAATGGCAATGAGTCAATTTAACCTTGGAAATCTTAAGGGCTTTGAACATCTGATTATGTACAAATATAATTAATTAGTATATTCGCAATAGTTTGTCACAAATTATGCATACATAAACAATATTTGATTTGAAAAGGTAAAGATGTTCCACAGATTCTTGAAGTACAAGTAATATTATAATTTAAAAACTGTCAGCTTAACCCTAGGTAAAAAGGTATTTAAATTCAATATGAAATTAGCTTATCTGTAGTTGAAAAAATGAAAAAAAAAAAAAAAAAAAATCAGAGTACGGCTCACTATGAAACACCCCCTCCCCGCTTTAATTTTATTGACATTCTTACTTTAACTTACAATCATTATGGTAATCTAAAAATGAAATATATACCTTAACTGTCTAACTTTAGCTGAGAAAAACTCCACAATATCTGTTTAAGTCCACTTCACAAGGGTGCTTCATCAGCTTTGAATAATTTGAAATTTATATCGCAGCAAATTATCATTATGATAATTTTAAATATGAAATATAACATTTGATTATGTAATAGCAGATAAAAAAAATCTTTTTTGTTAATGCCTCATCTTTAGTACCACAGAATGTCTCTCTACTCGCCCTTTCTGCTCGCCCAAGAGGTAAACAAATTTTTTTTCTCATTTTATTGTTGTGGTTATTCATACATTAAATTTAATTTTGATCCTCAAAACAGTTTGCTACAATAACAATTTGATATATACAGACTAAGCAAGGAATTTGAATTTTCAAACGTTTCTGTTGGACCCTATTCAATAATAAATATTTTATTTGGTTGTGTTTTTTATCCCACGTAAATTTTAAACAATTAATGAGAGGGAATAGAATTTAAAAAAATCTATCTGTCTCTATAGGAGATCCAGGTTCGATTCCTGGCTGGGACAGATAGATTTTTTTATCCTATTCAATAATATATTTTAAAAAGTCCGACAAGCAGGAGCTCCATAAACTTTGCAGCTTTCCTACTTTTCATTAAGATTGATATAAATAAGAATAAATGAGGAAATAGATCCCTCTAAGAGGGAGAGGGTAATGGGAGTGAGAGGGATGATCATTAGGCCTCACTCCAGATTTGTCTGAAAGAAAGAGAGGGGGAGAGATGAGGTGCTCAGCTATCCCATATACACTCATAAATATCTTTCAAAGTTTGTTTTTTTTTATTTTAATTTTATAGAATAGTTAATTCAAACAAAATTTAACAGATGCATTTGTAATTTCAGCCACATAGGATAAGTGTCCGATCAGTCACAGCCAATAGAAGAACATCAAGGGATGCAGCTTGTACGATGGTCATTGGTAAAGATGTTCCTCTCGGACCAACAAATGTTAAAGCCAGTCGAGTAACAGCAACTTCTGCAGTCATTTCTTGGCTTCCCAGCAACAGTAATTATCAGCATGTTGTCTGTGTCAATAATGTTGAATTAAGGACTGTGAAACCTGGGGTTTACAGGCATACAATCACAGGTATCCATTACTTTTCCTTTTTATTTTCTTAATTTTGAATCTCCTACTTATAGGCCAAAACATAATTACAATCCTATTGAATTATATTCAGGGCTTGCACCAAATACTGTCTATCGGGTAACTGTCAGAGCTAAAAACATCAGGGCACCACATTTTGATGAAAAATCTAACATTCCTCTGGAACGATATTCATGTCACATTGATTTTCGCACACTTCCTAAAGGTGATTATTCATTACTCTTATTCTTATAATATATAATATGTAAGCTTGAATAATTTATAGACAAGAATTATTTTATAAATAAAAATATAAAATGCATTTTTCTAGGTCTCACTTTTGTGGATTAATATAATTTAATCATCAGTATCATTCTTATGTACCTTGACACATATAATTCTTTACGACTCCATCCCCTCGTCACTTGACTATCATAGGCATTTAATAATGCTTTGTAAGTAGCAGGGATCATCCATGAAAATACCATTAGACTTTTTTTTTTTAGAATTTTTTCTTCAAATAGCCAAAGTCTGTTCTATAAAAAGTATTAGTGTCCTTCAGAGTCTAATGTAAGTAGTGCTGTTGGAATTCAACTGTAAAGAAACACGAGCTATATTCATTAAAATATTTTCACAAAACTTACCACCTTTTTTCATTTAAAAATACTGTTAATATTTTGTTTTTTATTTGAAAATTCAACAATATTGTGGCTGCTCTGGTATATTTTAATAGTAGGCTTTCTAATGCCCTTGTTCCCAAGCTATAATCTCTTTCTCAGTGAAGGTTTTTGATAATGTACAGAAGGGTTTAGGTCCAATCATAATGTCCTCCAATCACAGTCTGGTGAAAAACCAACAGCCTCATTGCCTAGCTTGTCGTTGTGACACAGCAACCAGATAAATTTGGCATAATTTTTCTGGGCACCAACTTAGTGGAGCTAAGGAACGTTAGTTCTTTAAGGTCTTTAAAAAAGGTTTTTATCCAACAAAAAAAGATAGCCTGGAGAGATCTTTGTTTTCTAGCTGATAAAACTGATAGGATAAGTAAGACTGGTAAGATAAAAATGATAAGTAAGTCCCTTTTAAATGAAATTATGTTCTTAAAGATTTCAGACATTACAGTGCCCTAAAACTATAATCTAAAAGATAGTATATGGGTTCAAAAGAGTCATCTATCAATGGAACCTCTCAGCTAATTAAGCTTGCTATCTAGAACCAAAAGGGATGCACACCTGCATTGGCAGGAGTAGTTTTATACAGTTGAAGGCACCTCTCCTGGACCACCCATCACTTTTGCCTTTTTTTGTGCCCTAATTATCAATACAAATAATTGTGAAATTATTTGCTTCCTGTTGAGGAATAGTAAGAAACAAAAAATATTTTTTGTCCGGTGTTTTGGAATATTTTTTATTTCTTACAATATTGTTGCCANGGTATTTAATCCCACGTAAATTTTAACAGTTTTTAGTTCAACTGAATAGAATAAAAAATCTAACTGTCCCAGCCAGGGCTCGAACCTGGATCTCCTGCTAACAGGGTAAGCGCGTTATCCTATTACGCATTAATTGATTTAAATTTACGTGGGATTAAAAACCTAAAATTAAATTAATATTTATAAATGTAAATAATTCTGTTTTTGTGAAAATATTTTATTTAGAAAACCAACTTTTATAAATATGTAATTATTATTATAATTTACCTAAGCCTTATGACATAAGTATAATACTTTCATTCTCTATTGGCTGATTTTAAAGGAATGTAGATATTAAGCCCAATCGAGTCCTGGCTGAGACAGTTATATTTTTTATTCTGTTCCCTTGCACTAAAAATTGGCAGATATTAAGTTTGTTCCTATGACAGTTGAAAATTTTTTCTATGCCTTCTTTGATCTTACCTATTAAATCAATAACACCCACAATTTACACACACACATAAATCAGACAAATGGAAGTGGGAGATAACCCGTAATGTAATGTAAGTGTGAGTAAAACGCAGAAAAAAAAATGTGAAAATTGCAAAATACAAAACAAAAAATAAAAAAATAAAAAATAAACTACTAGTTCAGTAGATATTTTGAGTTTATATGTGTTGTTTATGTACTTATGTTTTTGTGTGTGTGTGTGTGTGTGTGTGTGAATATATATAAATCATTTAGTCAAGGCCCGTATTACAAGAATATATTTTCTCAGAAAGATAAAATAATTAATAGTTACAGCTGAGCCTTATACATCTGGACATCCATATATAATCTAACTTAAGTATAACTATGTATGTAAAGTTTTTTCCGGGTTGGACCGTGTAAAGTTTTTGATGGTTGCCGAGCTTGGACTTCGGACTCTAGGAATATACAAGATTCCCTGCTCCTGCGGAACTACTTACATCGGTGAGACTGGAAGGACGATCGACAAACGCCTAAAAGAACACATTGCAGACATCAAACACGGACGTACAGAAAAGTCAGCTCTAGCAGAACATTTCGCTAACACCAGCCACCACATCAAATTCGAAGACGCTTCAATACTGGCCCGGGAAAACAACTACTATCGACGGACCATCAGAGAAGCCATCGAAATAACGAAGAATCCTAGGAATATCAACAGGGAGGATGGATACAGGTCAGCAAGAATTGGAAACCAGCGCTAATCGATTANTATAGATTTAGGGTAGTAAATAAACTTTTATTTATTTATTACACTATGTTAAATTAAACATTTTGTAATTTGATTACAATGAAAAGTAAAAATGACATTCAATGTCAATCACATGAGGAGAGAAGGTGACCAATGACACCACCCTCAAATTATTTACAGGCAATGTCCTCAGGAGGTCATGGGGGACAGTTGAACGAATTTCGCTTCATTGATTTTTATTCTCCATTTGCCACACCATTGTATGATTTATTTTTTTCGAGGTGATCTTGTAGGTTTTTAGAAGCAGTTTTAGGATCGGGATGGGAGGATACGATAGCTTTGTCATCCACAAATAGAGCTAAGAAGGTACTTGGATTGGTTGGGATGTCAGCAGTGTACAGGATAAATGAGATAGGTCAAAGCACACTACCTTGAGGAACTCCAGCTTCCACTTGTTAGAAATCGGAGTAATCTAATCCTTGCCCCTAAAGAAACAGTTGGATAAGTAAGACTTATGGATAAGGTAAGTATTACTGGGAAGTATGGATTTCAGTTTAAACAGAAGACTACTGTGCCAGACTTTATCAAATGATTGGGAAACATCCAAAAAAAGCTCCTGGATATTCCCTCTTTGCGCTCAAGGGAAGAGGAAATGTAGTCTACGACGTGAATTACTTGCTGGACAGTAAAATGCTTACTTCTGAAGCCGAACTGATGATTTGAGAAGATATTGAAGGGTTCAATGGAAGGCATCATTCGTTTAACTTATACCTGGTACCTGATACCTAATACCTGGTACTTATACCTGATACCTGGTACTTATACCTGGTACCTGGTACTTATACCTGGTACTTATACAGGCTCTTAAGGATTCTGTGATTAGCAATCCAAAGGGATTAGTCTCGTGCTGAGAGGGTTGACAGATAGGCATTAAAGGCCTCATTTCGTGAAACACCTAATTTTTGTTTTATGAGCCTGGAAAGATGATTAAAGTCTTTGCGGTTTGATGGGTGTCTATATTTTTGGAACTATGCTCTTGAGCGGCATTATTATACTTTAATAAGCTAGTAAAATTTATTTATTCCAAATTGTTACAAACAGATGTTGTCGTATGTTAAAGGTAAACAAATTTTCAAGGTATTCAAGAAAATAATAAACTTTATTTTGCAAAAATAGATAATTAATTTATAATTATTTACATTATTAATAGAAGGAACTATGGCGGATGTAGTCCCTACATCCCTCATAGTTTCTTCTGGCTTCCCCAGTCCCCAACAATTTTTAATAGCTTATTAAAATGGCACTGTAAAATCTGTTCTCCAACTATCTAGCCTCTATAAGTAAAATGCTTCCAATATAATTATCTATAAAGTAGAATATACTTTCAAATTCAAATTGAAACTGATCCTCGATATGTTATGGCATGAAATAAATACAATTTATTATAATCACATCCTAAAATATAATGAAATTTGATTCTAAAACACCATTCATCACTCATGACCATAGCAGNAACCCCCTTCCCCACTCCTCTGAAAAACTGTAACCAACGGCCCTCGGCTAGACAGCCCCCCCATCAAAACCCTCCAGTCGATGGCGGCCATAAAAGATTTCTCCGTTTCTCTCTCCCCCCACCCCCTCGCGCTCTTCCGATCTGAGCGTCAATCTCCTTACCCAGCAGAGCTACATCGACAACAACAACATCGTTTGTGTTGGAATGCCTGTCATTCCGGGGAAGTCCTACATAATTTACCCTTAACCCCATCTATTTCTCACTGGTTATCGTTTAATAAAGTCAAATAAGGGTTATATTTCAAACATAAAGATCACTATAAGTCCCTTTTCCCAAAATAAACAGATAAAAATGAAGAAGAAAACATTTTGGAAGAGCAATATTTAACTATAGTGTATAATTTACTAACTCTGCACAGATTTCTAAATTGCCTCCGTTGTTCAACCAAAATTTAACCAACAAGAAAGCAAACTAAGCAGATCTCACATCATTTAGTATCATTTGTTATGGCCATAAATATGAGCAACTAATTTCACTTTGAAATCCAGCAAGTCAAAGTAAGCTTAATTAATTTGTATCCAATACGCTAGGAAGATATTGAAGGTTTAAGCGATTAATCCTTATATACTCTAGTCATAAATGTTGTATAATAAACAAACATCATTATCTATGTCATATTATATTATATTCGAATGCAAATAGAATACTTTATTTAAAATATATATTACTTAAGCAAAATCTATGGCCATTCTATGCAAGACCGGACTGCTGTCTACTACCTAAAGTATGCGCACACATAATATTGCGAGGTGTGGTTTTTGAATTTCGTTTTGCATTTAACAGCTATATGCCGATTTTCGTTAAGAAAAACTAAAAACTTTGGCTTGTAGAGCGATGACATAATAATTCACACACGTGTATATGTGGTGTTTGTGTGTATGTGAATATATAATTTAGTGACTATTATGCCGTAGATAGTGATCGGTGAAAAATCAATCTTTTTAAAAATTTATCGTGAGAACCACATGATAACTGTTTTTCTTTGTAGTCCGCTAAAAAATTAATATAACACGAATAGAATATATATATATATACGAGAACATAACTGGTAAGTGCACCGGCCCGGATAGCAGGAGATCCAGGTTCGATTCCTGGCTGGGACAGATAGATTTTTTTATTCTATTCCCTCTCATTAATTGTTTATAATTTACGTGGGATAAAAAACCACAACTAAATAAAATATTTATAAAT
>KZ807496.1:495369-509422 GCA_000696205.2 Oncopeltus fasciatus | reverse complement strand
ATATACATATATATGAATTATATTTTATAATTAATAGAGTGCATCATCACATATATAATATAAATGACATCCTTTTCTCTTTTGCCAGAATTGAAAGTCATTCGTATGTGAAAGAATTACAGTCTTCTTACATTTTATTAGATGCATATTTAAATTTATATTAGATTTTATTTTTGACATATCGGTATTTGGACATTATTCATTACCAGGTCCTCTCAGCTGTGTGTCACTCTGTAGTTACCTGAATAGTGCCAATACGTGCTCGTACGTCATATAGTTCCTTGGAGGTAGAAGCTGCGCCTTACAAAAGCCGAAAGTCCGTGTAATGTCTGTGCATATCCGACAGAAATTACTTTCATATATTCGTTACGTATACTGCCAGATATAAGATGTTAGCTATAGGCATAAGTTGTTATTTGGTAGAATTGTAATGTATAGGTAAAAGATTTTTTTAGGTACAATAGGGTAAAGTGGTTACTTTCAGAAGAGAAAGATGATTTTCATATGACTAAGTAGTATAACCAAGACGATAAACCTCCCTCGGAGATCTCTCCTTTTCATATGACATTTTATTAAAGCTAGACATAAATAAGCGTAAAATACTTATTTCTTCATATAAGCCAAAGGGAGTAGCAAAGGAAAAAGTATGTCATTAAAGCTGACTCTCGGTTGACCTAGAGGTGCTCATCACTCCTTTCTTCTTAAATACCTTTCTTATTGTACTTCTTTTGAAAAATAACATTTTTTACCTAAAACGATTTTATATTTTTCATTACACTAAAAAAATGCCAATATGTCCGGCGTTTATGCAATTTCTCTTTCTCAATACTTACCCTTAAATTCATTCAATACCAGACAAATAAACAATTTGTAAAAATAACTCCATGAAATATGAAGATATGATTTAAAATTAAAAATGTCGTTAGTATAAATACTCCCATCACCATGATATTCCTTTTGTTCAAGACCTCATGTCTTCCCGCTTCATCCTTTCCCACGGTCAACTGTCATACCACCCTAGTCCACTAGCACAGACCATGTCTTTCAACTCCAACCCCTACAACCCTCCCCGTCGACTCAAACCAAGATGGCCCCATGACCTACAGAGGACATAGCCTGTAAATAATTTGAGAGTGGTGTCATTGGTCACCTTCTCTCCTCATGAGACTGACATTGAAAGTCATTTTTAATTTCATTGTAATCAAATTAAAAAATGTTTTTATTTAACAGAATGTAATAAATAAATAAAAGTTTATAAAATAAACCAAAAAAAAACTGGAAAAATGATCGCTTGAAAGTTATATTTTGCATTTAATATGTAATGTACATGTTTTATTTAAATCAATGGACACTAAGATATTAGAAGTTTTTCAATTCGGCATACGTGTTAATCCACCTTCCCTCTTTTTTCATTACATCACAATTATTATAAGTGGTTACAAAAAAATGAATAAATAAATAAATAAATACTGAATTTAATTACTCTATTTTATAAGAAGAGATAGATCTTTAATTCCCATAGCCATTATTAATAAATGTGTTCCTTAATCGTAATCGTGGAAATTATGTAGAAAATGTTAATTTAATATATATTTTGGAATATATTATGTTGAATGATTAAAAATTTTGATTTTAAAATCTGAATTTAATCAACTGCTNGCAATCCTGACGCCGCGGGTTCAAATCCCGCCCAGGTCAATCTTTTATTTATAATATAGAAGGTTGTCCTGTGAGCCATGGGTGTTTAAAATGGGGTGGCAACCTGTAGATAGCCCCTCCCTCTAATGACCCTAAGTGGTTGCAAGGGAGGCTAACACAGCAAAAAAAAAAAAAAAAAAAATGTTAGAGCTTATAAAACCTGAAGCGCTCCAGGGAGTTTTGTTACTTTTTGTTTAACAAACGTTGTTCATTAAAATTAATTGATATGCAAACCTAGAGTAAAATAAAACTGCGAATTGTGCCTATAAAAAAATATTTTTTTTTTTTGTTTGAGCAAATGCACTTAACTCTTTGCAAAGTCTAGAATAACCAAACAATTTTAAAAAATTCGTCAAATTCATGAATACCGGATATATTTTTGAAATAAATATCACCCTCATATTTCCAGGTCGAGGTACTTAATATATTGACGAGCTGATGATTTTTCATACGAGTTTGATGTATGATATGGGGATATTAAATTTGAAGAGAAATGGCTTCCAGCAAAGGGCAGGGCTGGTTTTAAATGGAATTTCCATGTTCTTGCTTGGGTTCGAGCCACATTTCAGAGACCGTATCAGAATCAGTGGGGGTGGAGGGGGAATATTAGAATCCTGGCCTAAGACTTGTTATTAAATTTTCAGGAAATACATGACAAATGGCTGGGTAAGCATCTACCAATTCAGAACAATCTAGATATAATATACAATTAATTATCACACTATATGTTGCTTGTATTTAGTATTTATTTTAATTAATTTACCATAGAAGACATTTTTTATTAAATAATAATTTTAGACTGGTTATACCGGTCAAGGACTATAACTTTAGAGTCTATAACTATCTATAACTAAGTCGCTAGTTCATAGAAGTCATAGCTTTTTTTCTCTGCACACAACATTAAAAAAAATCAGCTGGATTGATGTCCATTCGTAGTAGGATTTGATAAATATTCAAGAGGCACATAAATAAATGAAGATAATTATAGAGAATTTAGAAAAAAATCTACTCATGTTTTCCACAACATATAGACTAATAGTTTGGTTTAGTATAATGTTAGCTACATAAAGACTAGGAGTAGTCCTATAACAAAAAGCAGCCTACCATTTACAATTAACATTTATTTGTTAGTTAGTTAATAATAACAATTAGTTATTATTAATGAATTTTGCTTTTAAAATGAAAATGGTGTTCGTTATTTAGCGAGATCATACAGTCAATAGTGATGTTTTAACTGAAATTTGAAGTCTGATTTTGTAATTAAAAGTTAAATTGTTCAATGCAGGGGGAGCGATCTGTAGTTGAGAGTAAATTAAATACATACATCAGATTACATTACATCATCAGATTTGTTTATTTATAAAATAAATATTTTTAGTCTGGCACATTGAAATTGAGAGGGTTTACAAAAACTGTAAATATTGATTTAATTTAATGGTTTAAAAATGATATCTAATTGTTTTTGAAAATGAAAATTTGCGTGTTTTTTTAACGAAAGGAGAGTTCTGTATTGACGAAGATCGGATAAATAGGAGTCGGATGTACTTTACTGTTAAAGTTCATATTGTATGGTTGTCAACCAGAGACAACAAGTTACGCGAGATAGAATCTACTCCGAGGTTATGGTCCATTTCTATGTCAACTGACCGTAAGAGAGAAGTGGTATTAGCCAGACTAAGAATAGGACACACAAGACTTACTCATGGATATATGATGGCAAAGGATAACCCACCCATTTGTGAGGGCAGTGGACAACTTCTTACCATCAAACATATATTTACAGAGTGCCTAAAATATAATGAAACAATGAAAAAACATTACTTAAATGGGACTCTAGACGAAATTCTATTGGATGACAATAAAATCATCGACTCTGTAATGAACTTTCTGAAAGAGGGCAGGCTATTAAATCTTATCTAGATGCATTTTCAGTATACTTTATTTTCATTCTCTCTCAATTTTTTCTTAGTTTCCAAGTACAAGGAAATTAATATATCCATCCACACAATAACTATTCGAATTAACAATTCATTATACCTCACCATGACCTATTGCAAAGAAATTCTTCTTCTTGAAAATATTTTCCTACTTCTAAAAATATCTACCTAGCGTTAATTATCAAAGGTTGACACTCCATTAAAAAAAAGAAAAGTTCATATTAAAATATTCACCTGTTATTCATTTTTAAGAAGGACACTTAGTTTATGTATGCATGACAGAGTTAATCATTATGACATGCTAGGTAAGACCAGTACAGCTCCTGTACTACGACAAATTGTGTTAGGACACACACCTCGTCACAGATGAACTTAAATTATTAAATAGCCTCGAACAAAGCTTGCTAAGCGCCCGCGATCGGAGCGGGAATCTATGGTCGGAGAGAGATTCATATTCGTACAAAATATGTCCCTTCCCCTCATGATTTAAATGGGGCTTTTGAGACCGTCACAACCTCATTTCCGTATGAGAGAGGTTATATGTGATTGTGAAAATCTAATAAATGATTTGGAGTATGGTAGCATTCAATAACTCTCCCGGAATATTCTCATTTTTTCGTTGTTGTCAGAATGTAAACAAACCACTTTCAGATGTTGGTCAATAATAATTATAATTCATCATATTCAATATGTTGTCTCTTGCTATCTTTATGAAGAATTTTCTTTAGCCTCGTTGACTTATTGATGATACCCTTCTGTCTCTGCACCTAGACGAGAATAAATGTTATTGTTTCCTGCAAGTATTGAAACCAAAGCTATCGTATTACATTCCTTTGGTGGAGAGATACTCTTAAAATGAGATTCGCGAACTTGCGTCATTTTATTTATATGTAAGATTGTTTAAATAGATTTCCTTGTTAGTATAGAGTTGTAGTCAAAATCTATAAAAATAGCTAATATAAGTTGGTCTTTGCATTATAAATTTGAAACTGTTAAAAAATAAAATGATATTTGTAGGGTTTGAAAAAAAAATTTGGAAAATACATTTTTTTTTAAAATGAGATATAAAACTCAGAAAGAAAAACAAATTTTGGAGGGAAAATAGTAGCTAACCTTAAATTCAGCTGGAGATATTTTAATAAAGTGACAATATCTTTGGTTATGATAATAAAATTATTTGTCTTCTTGCTACTCAAACATGATGAATAGTGTTAAATTATATTCTTTTTCAATATCTATTGGGTTTGTTCAATTCTGTAGGTGAAACCCACCTAGCCCATTTATGTAGATGGTCGGTCATTCATACAACTATCACTAAGTATGCTCACACGTGCCTAAACACACAATGCTATCTCGGAGGCCCGCTCTCAGAGGACAAAATAACATATAACTAACTAAATTCAGGAGTCAGTTGTCCTGCTCTTGATTCCTCGTGTTAGATAGCAGTACGGCACAAACATTCCAACTCTTTGCTTCAGTTCCATCTCATCACAGAACTGCATTCCTAAGGTGAGTTTTTTTTTTTTTGAAAAGAAGAGTCAAATGAATATGACTATTCTGTACTACCACAGCCACATTGTGCTGCACAGGAGATATTGTTAATTTCAGTTATTTTCAAAGTTCTTTCAAGTATTTTCCTATATTTATTGGCGATTATTTTAGGTCAGTGAATAGAATTGAATAGAAAATTCTAGTGTATAGAAAACCAATACAATGTTTTGCTGTTATTCCAGAACGGAACATTATATCTGTGTCTGTAATCAGTTACATGATGTGCATGTGTATATACCAAATATATGTAGGGGCGTTTACTGAAAATGCAAAGGAAATAAAAAAAAGAGGTAAACTGTTAAGCAAACTGATAAAAATAAATGTATGAACAAGTAAGAAGAAAAATTTCAAAAACCACTTACCCAAATTTTTGGCATTCTTTGGATCGCCGGCCGTTTCTTTGGTTTAAAAAAACAGCGTTCAGAGCTCTTCCCACTGTAAATTCCCCCAAGTTTACGAATCTCGTCTTGTACGAATCTCGTCTTATACGAGATTTCGCCTTCACCACTATTTGGTAATCTGCAAATCCTGTATTTTTTTTTTTATCGCCGCAAAACATTAATTTCGAGAAGAAAAATTTGACAACTGATTTTTACACAATTTAGATAATTTAGACCACCTGAGAATATAAAATTAAAAAGAGTAATAGGTCACTTAAGCGTCAGAGGGTAATAGCATAGGTCTGTTTATCACGAAAGCAAGTAGCAGAGTAAACAATTGAAAATAACGTCAAATCAGAACAAAAGGTTACGAACTATTTGCATATATATGATTTGTGTAAGTGCACTACCGAGCGATCCAGCGGAAACATTAAAAACATTAAAGCACAAGCTGACAAGCCTGATAGCGTAGGAAAACCAATTTATGCTTTACCAGTTGTTAGACGATGGCTAGAAATTAAAGACAGATTTCTAACTTTGTTTATTAGTTATTAAGTAACTTTGCCGGTGTTTTATTCTTATTCAGAAAAAATAAAACACATTCAAATGTCATTTCTCGGAAAATATATGGCGAATCATATAAGTGTCTATCGCTAGTAGTCAAATAAACTAAGTGGATTTCTTACGTTTAGTATTGGAAATTAAAAAGAGCAAATGTCAATGTCAAATCTTACAAGAATAAATGTCAAATTATATCTTAAAAGCGAAATATATCTTCAAGAACAAAAGGTGAACAACTTAAGCCTTGTTCTGTCCAACAACGAAAGCAGAGGAACCTGCCGCACAAACTTCTTACTTTCATTTAAATCATGTATACATATGTATATACCTTAATATCGGGTTTATAAGTTACAAAACATAAACTTATGACACAAAGAATAAGAAAAAGTCTGTTCCTCAACTACTACTCAGCTTTTATGCCTTTTGCGGGACTAACTTAAAGCACCGCAGAGACCAATTAAAAATTAATTAAAGGCTAAGTTAAAAATAAAAAGAGCACATCACAAATGAAATCTTGGTGTCTTCCCACCTTGTATCTTCCATTCTCTTCATACAACTATTAGGGTAATTCTCGATTGCGCCAGTTTTTCTATTAATAATCTCAAATGTAAACAACAATAGTGAGAGGTTTATTGCATATTTAATGCTAAATATATATGTATGTATATATATATCGTATCGTATCGTGTAAACAACGAAATTATTACTAATACTTTTTTTTGGCCTGGTAAATATATTAAATATTTTTTATTTTCTTTCAATCGTTCACAAAGTATTTTATACTAATAACCCACGAGGCCTTTCTCAAGAGATTGACAAACTTTTATCAATTAAATTATGTTAAAATATTATATTTTTTTAAATGTTTTTATAATTAGTATTATATTAGTATAGCTACTACAATAAATGTTTAACGAGGGGCTACGGCTTGTGTGTTGGGATTGGTTCGGGATTTCCAACCCTGGATATGTGAGTTGAAGTCACGCTTGGGCAGGTTTTATTTTTATCAAGAAACAAATGATGGTCCAATTTATATCAGTAGATATCTCCTCTTTTAATGGCACTAATTGGTTGAGTGGAAGATAATCAGCATTCACTGTTATAGTTTTTTGGGCAATGCAAATAAAGCACCAGAAATCTTATTTTTCACCTTGGAAAAATTTTTTACATTTTAGAGTTGACAAGGCTCGACCGACCATCTTTGTATCATCCCTTTAAGCAAATCCAATTACGTCTAGAAAACCTTCCACGTTTATTTTGTTTGGCTCTCAAATTTCGAAGTCGAGACGCGCGTGAATTCATCTTCTTCTTTTAAAGGAGGCTCAGAAATTATTATTTTTGGTCTATCGTTTTCGACGACTCCATTAAAAGCATACAATCCCTTATTGACACAAAATCCTCAGTCGAAAAGATCTTTTGCAAGTAGAGATCATTCAACATCTATAAGTTTCTAGAAGAGTATAGCAAGCCAACTACTCTTTGTCCTTCCTCTCCAATATCATAATACAAGATGAAGAATATTCATCCACTACTGTTATTTGGTCAGCTCCACTGAAGAAATAGAGTACATAAATAATTCTTCATCTAAAAGATAGAATCTTTGATGTTTATGAAATTCACTCATCTTGGACTCTTCTTTCAGACATATTGTTTGAAAACTCTCCTCCCAAAATGCTCTTGTTAAGTTTCGGAAAGTTCATTCCTTAAGCATTTTCTGTCATTTTTATTGATCATTTAAAGATTACACTGATCACTTTCATTGCCCTAAAGGTGATTCCCAAGGAAGTTTTCAAAAAGGAAGTCCAGCCGTCATTGCCTCAGTCTGATCAATGAGGCAAGACAGACAAATACTCCCAAGTTTCTGTGTGCCAACCACATTGTATTGTTCGGAGAGCTACACTTGTGCAATCTGAGTTGCCCTGTTACCATAATATCTTTTAAAGAATTCCTACTAAAATTCCGAAAGTGCACTTGTTTTATTCATTTTTGTCGAGTACAGCTTCTTGATAGTTTACTAATTTTCGTCTTCTCCTTTATAAATATCGGATCAGATCATCCACCGTTTCCTGGGCTCCACATAAGTACATAAATAGTTTAATCATTTTTTTTTTTTTTGGAAGGGAACAGAATAAAAAATCTAATTGTCCCAGCCAGGACTCGAATCTGGATCTTCTGCTTTCCGTGAAGGTTCCAAAAACTCACTCGTTTAGTCCTTTCTTAAGGACAGTTTGGCAGACTCAATCCGTGAAGGTTTCAAAAGCTTTCTCGTTTAGCCCTTTCATAAGGAAAGTTTAGCAGACTGAATCTGTGAAGGTTCCAAAAGCTTACTCGTTTAGTCCTTTCTTAAGGACAGTTTGGCAGACTCAATCCGTGAAGGTTCCAAAAGCTCACTCGTTTAGCCCTCTCATAAAGACGGTTTGGCTGACTCAATCCGTGAAGGTTTCAAAAGCTTTCTCGTTTAGCCCTTTCATAAGGAAAGTTTAGCAGACTGAATCTGTGAAGGTTCCAAAAGCTCACTCGTTTAGTCCTTTCTTAAGGACAGTTTGGCAGACTCAATCCGTGAAGGTTCCAAAAGCTCACTCGTTTAGCCCTCTCATAAAGACGGTTTGGCTGACTCAATCCGTGAAGGTTTCAAAAGCTCACTCGTTTAGCCCTCTCATAAAGACGGTTTGGCTGACTCAATCCGTGAAGGTTTCAAAAGCTCACTCACTCAGTCCTTTCATAAAGATAGTTTGCCAGACTCAATCCGTGAAGGTTCCAAAAGCTCACTCGTTTAGTCCTTTCTTAAGGACAGTTTGCCAGACTGTGAAGGTTCCAAAAGCTCACTCGTTTAGTCCTTTCTTAAGGACAGTTTGCCAGACTCAATCTGTGAAGGTTCCAAAAGCTCACTCGTTTAGTAATTTTCTTAAGGACATTCCAATGGAAGTTTAAAATGCTCCATTATCCTTTTCTTTTTCTCGGGGTGCTATTCTCAAGATTCAAAAGTCCCACTCATTTTTAACCTTTCTGGTGTATTAGTATTAAATTACTATTACACATTCTTATTATCCTTTGCAGTTCTTTGTTTCTCCTGAAGAGTTCTACGACAGACAGACCCTCTAAATAATCTGTTATACGATTTAATTGTTACCAGCTCTATTAAAAGGTTAGGTACCTCTATACGGCTCACACATACATTTATCTTCTACAAGACTGGCCCATAGACCAGTCCATTTGAAATCCTTCTGTAAACGTTTTATTGCTCTTATCTATTGAATGTAAACCTTTTATTTTATTTAAGGGTAGATTTAAGAATACCTTGTTCTTAGCAACACGAGGAAATTACCGACGTCGATTTTAGTAATGGCGTTTTAACGCCTAAGCCAAGCCACTCTCGAAAATTTTAAAGGATATCATGAAGAAAAATTAGGTTATTTACAGATTTATCAAAGACCTGTCTGTTACAGAAGGAGGACTTATAAATCATGCCTTCCACCCCCACCTAGCAACTCCCTTACTCGCTCTCTCTCTATCACACTCTCACTCCATCTCTATCTGCCTTGCCATGCTACTTTTTTTTTTTTCTTTTTTCACTATTCTCCCCCTCCTTTCATTTTCTTTGCTTTTCACTCCCAAACTTTCTGATCCACCAAAAGCTTTTTACTTTCCATCCACTCTTTTAGCATCAAATGTATTTCCTCGAAATTTAATTTAAAAGGGGGATGTTTTTATTCTTTAGTAAAGACCTTATTTTGCAATACATCCCAGTTCAATGTAATAACCTTAGTGTCTGTGGCTAGTTTTACGAAAATAAATAATTTTATTTATTTAATTTAAATGAACTATGTAATAATATATTGTATAAATAAAATAATTGTGATGTGATGAAAATTAAGCATAAATTTTTTATAAAATTAAGCATATATATGTTTGTATACATACTGTATAATGATATAGTATAACTAATACATTTTGGTTATACGATTTAGATACAAATTATGGAATTGGGTCATTACAATAAATGCAATTATAAATATTACTTTTTTTAAATGTCAAATAATGAATGTTTTTTCTGTAATTCGTATCCCGATAAGCTACTTTCTGCAAAACGTAAGATTTGTTCGTTAGTTGCAGACGGAAAACCAAAAGAAAAATTTAAGCCTTACATTATGTTATCTTTTGCATATCTCTATATACTTCTTTACTTGGCTATTATATTTTCAATTTTAATTCCTAGACATTTCTAAACTTCTATATTAACAATTATAACTAATATATTTTTAAAAATGTGATCAACATTTTATTTTTTAATATTTTGACTAATTGTTGTACATAATTGTTATGTTATATTTTACCCTTAAGCACCTATTATTATTATTATTAATGGAATAAATATACACCTGAAATGCTTACTTTTATATTAGGTATCAACTCTCTTGTGCATTATGAGAATTACATGGACCTTCGCATAGAAAATGTGATCTTCGTTCCAGAAAGCTGCCGAAAGGAAATAAAGACTAAATAAAATACATAGTTTGCTTATTCATTTTATTGTCTGCATTTAAATAATTTCGTTTATATTAAAGATATAGAAATATTTTGGAAGGCATTAGGCATCAAACTTCCATCATCCATCATTTATTTATAAAATATATTTAAAAAAAAATAATATGTATCTAAAAATCATATTGATATTTGTATTATTAAAGGCTAACTTTTGATAATCTTATTTCTCTTTCCTTTCGAGCCTGATTGATTTAGTCATTCACTCTTATTTATTATGACCACAACTGATGGGCTAATCTCAGAGCAGAACGGGCATTCACCACACTAATGGAATACTCAATCAATGAATATTATCTAAACTTTATACTTAAATTATAAAATGTATAAGTTTCTTAACACTCTAAAGACAACAGCATCCTCAGAATCGTATAATACACTTTTTGCAGATAAATAACTTATGTATAATAAATGCATAAAGATCAATATATTTTTTACGAAGAAAACAAGCATTAAAAATAAAACTAATTAAAAGAAAATACTTAAAAATGTAAGTGATTGATCGTCAAGAGAATAATTAATTACGATTAGGAATGAAAAGTAGACAGAAGTTTGAGAATCATGGTGACACATGTGCGGTTATTCTCTCGATTTTTTTCAAAAAAAATTTTCGAAAATTTTTACCAAGAAAAAACAATCAAAAACAAAACGAATAAATAAATAAATAAAAAGCTTTATTTTAAGCAGCTTTAACTTTAATGAAGTGCAAAAGAGTTATAGTCTGTTGAAGACTTTTCCCCTCCGTCTTTTATGGAAGTTGATGGATATTATCGCAAACACCCAATTTACATAAAGTAATTAAAAGTATTTAACACACTTTTAACATAAAACAAATTCATGATAGACAATTTTAACTCCCAACTGAAGTGGAATTAGAACTTAAACGTCCTTTAAAAAAATTAAAAAGCATTTGGCAACGAGGAATATTGAAATTTTCTTAATCATATCAGTTCATCAAATAAATAAATATCCCCCTCCCACCATATGTGAATAGAACATTTCGGTGTTGAGTAGGGCAATTTTATATTCAATAGAAGTGACGCTTTATTGATGAATTTATGGGACACCTCAATGAGTAGGTGACTCAATTTAGATTAACAATACAGGCCATTTTAAACACTCACGATTTCTTCTTTTGTTTAAAAATATTATCAAGAATGGCTTTAAGAATGTGTCGAAAAAGAAAATCAAAATTTTTGACATACATGGTATCTCGCACCCCTTAAATTCTATTCAATCTCCTGCTTGTGACGCAGGAGTCACGGAAATTTTTGCAGTGTTCTACTTTACATACGTTATCACTTTTATAATGTAAATAAACTGAATAATCTTGATATAGGTTGGAAACCGCCTTTTAGGTTTCTTTTCGAATACACCTTTATGAAATAAATCAGACCTCAAGTACGTCAATAATTGGCGAGAAATTGACTTCGCATTTTAAAAATTTAGATGAGTTAGCTTTAAAGTAATTAAAATGTATTATAAAATAATATATGAAAAATGATAATACATTTTGCTCCTCTTGAACATAAATAATGTTTTTTGTGGAAGAATTAGCAATAATAATAAATGATAATTAAATATTAGTGCATTTGAATCCGTTTTTAAGCAAACTATTTCAATAATACTGACATAACAAACTTAATAGAAAGAAATTTAATAAATATTGATTTAATCATTGAGATTGTATATTTACTTGAAAAAAGTTTTTAAACATTAAATTAAAAATACATAATTTTATACCATAATTCTTCCACTTAGTTATAGTCTTGACAATAGTATGCGTATATTAGTAATAGTGCAGCTAAATACGATTATAAAATATATATAGAAAATGAAACACTCTCGGCTGCGGTATGTAACAATCAAGAACTTGATTGCACACTGCAAAAAAAAAATATATATATAACCCTAAGGAGCAAAATTTTCGGGGATCTCTTGACCTTCGTCAGTGAGAAATGAAGAGGGACTAGATACATAATTTTATACAATAATTCTTCCGTTTAGATATAGTCTAGACTGTAGTATGCGTATATTAGTAATAGTGTAGCTAAAATAGAATTATATATATATATANNNNTATATTTAAAATATTTGAGGGAAGAGAAAAGAAAAAAAACAGGCAATTAAAAAGTAGAACTTTAAAAACTGATCCAGACATTCTCCGAGCCAACCGAATTAATAAACCCTCAAAACTTTCGGATCCGCCAGAAGTAAGCACTGGGAAATGGCTGTGGGGTAAAATTAATACAAGCTGTTGCTGTTCCGTGTATTTCACCAACTGCTGAGGGTTGGACCCAAAGTAAATAAAAGAAAATTTTCCTTATTGTATATCGGGGGGTAAATCCGGCTGAGTGTCTACGAGTCGAGGGGTTGATCTTCAAGCGCTGTTTGTCTTGTGGCTTACTCTGGAAAACTCGGGAATATTGCAGGAGAATGGCTTTGCGCCTCTTCTGTACCACTTCTTCTCCAGATGAAGAACTCCAGGTCTTTATAGATTTTTTATTTAAGTTTAAGGTTTAGTTTTGTTTTATTTTTTGAGGGGCTATCTACTACAGGTTGCCACCCCATTTTAAACACCCATGGCTCAGGACAAGCTTCTATATTATAAATAAAAGATTGACCTGGGCGGGATTTGAACCCGCGGCGTCAGGATTACGAGACCCGTACGGATCCCCTGAGCTAGCCTGGCGCCCCAAGGTTTAGTTTTAACTGATTCTCAGCCAACAAATATTTCTCTTAAAAACTTCGAACCATAGATTCAGAGTCCAAAAAATGTTTGTGAGTTTTTACCATTTATTTGAATACAATACAATAACTAAAGAACAGAAGGCGCAGAAAAAAGTTTCTAGATATTTTTAAATATAGTAAACTGAGCTAAGCATATTATCAATGTTCATTATTGATGGATAATAAAATATATTAAATTATTATTAATAACAAACAGCTCACTTTATTTAAAAAATAAAATACAATAAAAATATGGTGGTAAAGCTATTAGAGAACCAGAGGATTATAGGTGTGCAGTTAGCATCCTATTTACCCCCTAACTTATTTCATTTGGTTTCATTCCATAAGCTTTTCGTAAAGTGTTTTAGAAGATATACATTATAGCGTTACAATATACATTTAAATTGTCATTAATTGTTTCATATCACAAAATATAATGAAGCTTTGGGTATTATGGTAAATAATGAATTTATTTTTATGCAGATAATAATCATTTAATGCTATTAATAAATCTTTACACAGATATGATTTTAAAATACTTAATCCCAAATTTCTCATCCTCTCACTCACTCACTCAATCTCTCTCTCTCTCTCTCTCTTTCTCTCTCTCTCTCTCTCTCTCTCTCTCTCTCTCTCTCTCTCTCTCTCTCTCTC
>KZ807496.1:474917-494195 GCA_000696205.2 Oncopeltus fasciatus | reverse complement strand
CTCTCTCTCTCTCTCTCTCTCTCTCTCTCTCTCTCTCTCTCTCTCTCTCTCTCTCTCTCGCAAAAGAAAGCAAAATAAAGAGTTTAAGAAAAAAATGTAATCATTGCATTACAAGCTTAATTTTTGTAGGAGTAAAGATACAAAATAAATTACTCATAAATATTAAAGGGGTAATGATTTCGCCTTTTTCTTTCAGGAATTCGTCTTCTGATTGGAAAATGTCTGAAATATTATGAAATATACCATTGTGAACCACGTTAGGACCTAATAACTACAAGTGTATAGTAATCAGTTTCAAAATGTTGATTGGAGTATGGAGCATGTACTGAATTCACACGAACGTGTCAGGCTTTCATGAATGAGAGAGAGAGCGAGCCCTTCATTCTCTTCAAACACAAATTGACTAGTTAAAAATGCACATTTATCAGTGAAATAGAGAGGGCAAATGTCGAACATATCTGTGCCGATTACAGAGGGTTTCAAATCCCGAGTTGATGTCTCGGCCAGGGCGGTTTCAGAGGGCTGAACATTTTTCCCCGGTTTTCCAGGGTTTTATTGTGGGGCCCTTCCGTCCTAGCCCGTGTTCCAGTGAATGGCTTCACTACCCTCCGGACGGCAGTTTGTCAAGGCTCCCAAGAGCTACCCGACAGCTCTACCCCTATCGATATCGTCCTTTTTCACTGCCCAATATGCTCTCTCTCACTCTATCTCTCTCTCGGGGCGAAATAAAGAATAAAATAAATAAAACGACAAGCAGAAATGTTACAAAAAAAAAATCCAAACTGCACCTCTCGTAAACTATTTCCGAACTAATCTGTCTCTAGATGAATTTATAAATGTATAGTCTTTATGTGGAACTTTGTTGTGTGTCGTTGAGTTGTTTTGTTCCAACTGTTGTAGATGCTATATAGAATTCGCTGATGAATTTGGCCTACATCGACCGAGGGTCATGTTCACCCACAGGAAGCATACCTCATAAGGACAATGTGTTAAACACTAGTCACAATTAGTCAGGATTTGTCAGCACATAGTCCAAGTCGAGCAAGGTAAGGCAGTAGGACCACCGAGTACAGATGGGGCACAATGGGGCGAGCAAGATACTGTTGGACTATACACTAGCCTAGACTGTGTAAAAAGCTTTTTAAAAAAAATACAAAGTTAAGAAAATTGTGATTTATCGGCTCAAATGGCACAATTAGAAGTAGGTAATTAAGAATATACATCTAAAAGTACTAAGCTACCATTGTGAAACACATCAGGACCTCATAGCTACAAGTGTAAAGCTAGATTTACTCACTTAAAAGTACTTAGCTGAGGTGGTACACTTAGCAGTACAGTGCTGTGGAGGAGTATGTGCTATTTTGGACGACTACAGCTACCAAGGCTCTAGAGTTTGAATCACCAATAAATCAAATTAATAGTGAAAAAAGGAAAAAAAATATATGTGTGTGTGTGTGTGTGTGTGTGTGTGTGTGTGTGTGTGTGTGTGTGTGTGTGTGTGTGTGTGTGTTTATCACCTTTAGAAGATTTATTACTCCAGCCGTGTTTACAACGCCATTTCCCAAGGAATCATTCAATTCTCGGGAAATAAAGCTATGAATATACTGTTATATTCAGTAGAGAATTACGTTAATATCGGAGTACTATATAGTTTTGCAAAGTGCAAGAGCAAAGGATTTGGCCCCTACTGTTGTGAGTGCTCAGCAAGGTGGGTGAACAAATTGTAGGATCAAACAGATAGGACTGTATAACTTGAAATACACAACTAGGAGTATATAGGGGTTATATATGTATTGTAAAAATAATTTATATATTTTATAATTTTTTTTTAAATTTACTCTTTATTAAGAAAAAAAATTATTCTGTACGTACCATACACTTAATTTTTGATGGGCTACAGTAGTACAGTAGTCCTTGCTCGTCTATCCCAGGACTTAACTGGTCCTCAGAGAGAAGCCCAGGTTAACCCGCGATAGACTATCCGGCACCCATCTTCTCCTTATCCTAGGATAAGAAGGAGACTAGGCAGGGAGTCAAGGAGGGATTGAGAGGGGGAGAAAAATGCCAGTGCATTCACTCCCGAGGTATTAAACTAAACTGGCTGGAGTAGGAGGTCCCTTGGCCACCTCCTCTTGAGGCGTCGAGGAGGGTGGTCGGGATGAACGTGGGATGCCAAGGAGAGGACTAGAGGATTTGTATGTCCTTGGATGTTAGTGTGGAACTTCTGGAGGGGATGAGCTCGGAAACAAAAGGTACTTGCAGGTCAGAATGGATGGTTTTATTGGATACGTAGGGAGGAGTGTTGAGGATTGAGCGAAGGACTTTGGACTGGAACCCCTGGATACATCTAATGTTTGATGGCTTCGCTGTGCCCCACAATTCAATACCATATGTCCAGACAGGTCTAATTAGTGTTTTGTAAATAGTTATTTTGTTTTCTATTGTTAATCTGGACCTGTGGTTCAGCAATCTGTAGAGCTGTCCAAAGCGTCTGTTTAGTTCTTGTCTCTTTGTCTGTAAGTGAGTCTTCCAGGTTAGCTTACTGTCTAGGTAGAAACAAGGGAAGAGGAACGTTATTAAGGAGGACTGGCGGACATTGACCTCATTTTATCATTTTTAAATGCAATATCTTTAACAAAAGTATCATTCTATGCATTAACTTTATTTATTTACTACCAAAAGGTTTTATTTATTATTAAACCAATATTTTAAAATTAGTGGGCATTTTAATTCTTGATGACTTTATCTATTGTATTTTTCTAATAATTTTTCTTTCATTTTTGCAAAACAATTATTTACCATGATGTCAAAAAACATGGATACATTTCTCAGTTAAATTATTTCTTAATTAGGATCAAACAATATTTTAATTAAACCCTTCTGGGAGGGGTTAAATTCCTTTAGCAGATTTCCTTGAGGACTGAACTTACTTCACGTAGAGGTTGAAGTACTTTGATAGCACTTGTTACGAGACACAAAATTAGGTTTATTCCTTTCCACCGAAACACTTGAGAATTTCATTTCCCCCGCCACGGGAGTCGAGTGGGAATGTGAGGGTTGGCGCTCCCCGGTACACGACTTTACATAAATTAATTAGCTTAGCGTTTCATTGTGTCCCACCCCTTCAGCGAATTAATTTCTTCACAAGTCTCGCGCGCGGCGCTTTTCTAGGATTAGTCACCCTTAGGGTGGGCGGAGTAAATCCCGAGGGGGTGAAAGATTTCACGAGTGCCGTGAGATCGTACTCACGGACTGCTCGCACGCCGGCTGTTTGTGAACTCCAGCGAGCAGAGTAAACTCCTCGAACTCAGCGAACTCCCTTCTATCAATTTCTTATACCAAGTCCTGAAGTTGTAAATAATGTAAAAAGTTATTATTTTAAATTCTAACATAATGCCACAAAATATTCCCTTAGTTTCATAAATTTTTTTTTTAGGTATTTTATCCCACGTAAATTTTAACAATTTTTAGTGCAAGGGAACAAAATAAAAAATCTAACTGTCCCAGCCAGGACTCGAACCTGGATCTTCTCCTACCTGGACCGGTGCATTACCAATTATGCTACCAGGAAAAGTCTGATAAGTTATTAAATTCCCCGCACTAGTGTCTAAAGTCCAACCTCCGATGCAGACAAATATATCGTTTTATGCTCGGAGGAACTGATCTTCTCAAGCTGTTTAAATGACTCTCGTTATTTAATTCTATAAATATTATTTCTTAATCCCACGTAAATTTTAAGAATTTTTAGTGCAAGGGAATAGAATAAAAAATCTAACTGTCCCAACCAATACTCGAACATGTCCTCCATTTGATAACTTATCAAACTTAACTCGTTAGCATAAATGGAAAATGCACCGGCCCAGAAAGCTACGAGATCCAGGTTCGAGTCCTGGCTGGGACAGTTAGATTTTTTATTTTGTTCCCTTGCACTAAAAATTGTTCATATTCCCTTAGATTGCTTAAATTTCGATATCATTTGTTTTGCTTTTATAGCTGTTATTATCAACTAAATGGCTGTAGTATCAAACTTACATGGTTTCATTCATCATTTTAATTATTTACTCTAGCAGGTCGTATATTATACATATAAAGAGTGAGTGGTCATGATTTTTGATTATTTAAAATGATTAATTCCGCGATAATGTGGCTATCTATCTAATACAGGACTATGTATTTTAAAAATCTCTCAAGCATCTTCAAAGTTACTCCAGAAGAGTATGTTAGATTTCCAATCCCATTCTAGAATCTACTATCGACCTCAATACCTCCCTCAAAACTCCCAAAGAACTAGACGACGCCTTGCACTCCTTCAAGTCTGCTATACTGCAGACAGTTTGAGAAGCGCCATCTGGCAGTCCCATTGAAATCTCCAAACCCTGTCACATACTAAATCTCATATTCCCGCCCGACCCTTATGGCAGAAATGCCGGCATTCTTCTAATCACTTATCCTTTAACTCTCCCGAGTAGTCAGAAAAAAATTATTTTTCCATAGATACTTTAAATTCCTATCAACATTTCCTCACAACATCTGATAAGTCCCACTGGTCCGCCGCGGAAGAATTCTTTAGTGCCATATTCCATTTGCATCCCATCTTCATGGCGATGCTTCATGGACATCATCAGTAAAGGAAAAATCCAAATTTATGCCATCCCTCTCCAAAATACCTTTACAACTAATCCGGACACCTTCCGAATATATAAATGATCATGATTTTAACATATTAAACCCTAACACAACAATAATAAAATAATTTTTTTGTTTGTCTTTATTTTATTAGGAAAAATACAAATGAAGAATTGACTAATAAAAAACATAATTGGAGGTTTCATTTAATGGATTGTACATAATAAGTCAAAAACAAATTTTATGAGTATTAAAAGAGATGGTGATGAACTAATGAATGTAGATATTAGTTTAAAAAATACAAAAACTTGAATATGTCAATAATAATAAATTCATATAGATAGATTACAAAATTAAAAAAAAATTAAAATTACTTATTTCATCCTGTTCATAATATTGCATTTTGCAAACCACTCAATAAATCAATTGCTATGACAATTGCATGGTGGAGAGAACGTTTAGTGCAGCAATTTAAAAGAAAAAACAGCGCTGATTGAATAAGTAGCTTAGTTCACTAATAGAAGATCATGGGAAATGTCCGTTTGCGTAGCCGTGAAGGATTATCTGGATGGGTTTGGAAAAATAGTCCAACGGTTAATGGGATAGGATCCTGGATAAGGCGGGAATTGAATTTAGAGAAGCTAGAGGAAATTTAGTTTTTGACGAAGTCGATTATAAGGTCTTTGTGAAGGGTAGAGTTGGATACATAATATTAGGAGCGATTACAATGGTTCTGAGGACATTGGACTGGAAGGTTTGGATGCGTTGGATGTGAGAAGGTTTAGCGGTATGTCCAAACAGGTTTGAGAACTGTTTTGTCAATCGTTAGTTTGTTGTGCACTGATAATTTCCATGTTTTTCAGAGTAGTCTACATAGAAGGGTAGCAGAGAAAGTATCTACTGTCATTGAAAAGACGATAGTATATAGAATATACAGTTTAATTATTTTTGAAAAAATTGGTAAAGTTGTTACGGACTGATAATTATTCTGGATAGTTTTATCCTTTTTTATGAAATGGTATCATTTTAGGTAACTTCAGTTTTCTAGCAAATGAGCCCTCTTCAAAAAGGATGTACAATGTATACAATAAACGCTGGAAAAACCAGTCAGGGTTTCGGCCAGGATCATAAAAGCAAAATACTCCGAAATTGTAGGGTAATAATTGTATTATTGTGAACGTATCGACTTAACTTGTAAGTCACCATAGTGATGTCTGGAGAGATATCCGAGGGAGGTTTGTAGCTACATCTCAGAGTGGATTACTCACTATCGCCCTGATGATGACTTACAGGTTAAGTCGAAACATCGGCTATAATATAATAAATACCTAACAATTATGGAGTATTTTATTTTTGTTATCCTGGCCGAAACCCTAACTTCTCTAGCATATTACTCAACGGCCAAGGAACCTCCAACCATGTATGAAATACCTATAATTGTTTTATATAATATCTATATTATATATGGGAATTATTATGTAATATATATATATATATATATATATGTGTGTGTGTGTGTGTGTGTGTGTGTGTGTGTGTCAATGTTTTATAGACTAAGTTTTTAGGTGTTAATATTTAAAATCTTCTTAAGAATGGAAAAATAGGGGATAATGTAGAAAGTAAAATGTGAGAAATACAGGGTTTTTTTTGTTTGTTTTTTTTTGGGGGGGGGGCTTAGGGCGATAAGACTTAAGGCAGAAAAAACATATTCTAATTTATTTTTGAATTTAGGATTTTAAATAAATATTTTGAGTTATACAGTAGAATTAAACAATTGAAACAGAGGATTAACCATAATCTATAAATTATTAGTAATTGAAAATTAATAATAAAAACAGACTGGGCAACTGATACAGTAAAAATTTATAGAACATCAACTTCAACATTAATTATATTCGCCTGAAAAAAATACATCTTATTAAAATGCTCATAAACTCAATATTTTAAAATGCTAAGTACCAGTTTTTGAATACAAGCCAATGACTTTCTTTTAATTTCAGATTTCTAAAATGAGTGATATCTTCTGATACTCCCAGATCAGCTGTAAATCAGTTATGTACAGGTAATTTATCTTGTATGTGCGTAAATTAATATTAGATAAGATATTGTCACAAGCATGGTGCATTACCAATTATGCTACCAGGAAAAGTCTGATAAGTTATTAAANAGCCACCTATTTGTTTCCCAGTAAGTGAAGAATGGTAACCAAGTAAGTGAAGAATGATCACCCATGGGTATAGCAAAAACCCTCTGGGTCATTACCAGAGTGCAAGCACGCAAGAAAAAGGAATGAAATACGGTCTACTACTAGCCTTTGGAATACCGTGCCGTAGGGGTGTACATTGGTGGGGTATATATATATAAATATATAAAGACCATTTTTTCGGATCCTGTCAAACTAAAAAGATTTGAAAACAAAAAAAAGTCTGGATATGTCATTTAGGTTATTTATTATTCTTCGGCTTTCATGATAGACTTATAAAAAGGGCTAGGGATTCGGCCAGAGATTAAAAAAAATTGAAAAAAATTATTGATGCTACGTTTCGGTTAATGTAGTAAGGCATCAAAAGGAATTAAATCAAACACTAATTGAAACTGTAAATAGAAAAAGAAATATNAAAAAAATTTAATATCAGGTTAAAGTAATGATACAATAAAATAAAATTAGTTATATACGTTCAAAATGATTCAAACACGATTTTTTTTTAATTCTTCATCTCTGTAAACATTCGAGATAAATTACTGCGATTTTTAGCTTCAGACAGTTTACTAAAAATTCTACCGAAAGATTCACAATTTGTATTTTGACAAAACCTGTGTGCGTGAGCAGCAAAAATCTGTCTATTGTTATTTAATGAAAAACGTCATTATGTACATCACATTTTAATTTTTGTTCGTTTAAAAATTACAATAAATATCTATTTTCCCACACTCGTTAAAGTACTCTAACTCTATTTTTATTTTTATTACACTTTTATTTTATAGACGTATAGTTGTATTTTCCTCGTTAAAGTTAGGAGTATTTTTAGTGTTTGATTTACTTATTTTAATTCGACGATTCTCGTATATATTTAAAAAAAACTGACTTTTAAAAAAACTTAAAACAAGGTTTTATTTGTTTTCCCAAAATGTCTGGAATGAATCTTTAGCGCTTTCGGCTATCAAAGGTTATCTTCACGTGCACTGGAAATTAGAGCAGAAACCTCCTTAAGTTTGTCATAAGATAACACATACAGTCTCTAAAACCTTGGAAGTATTAGAGACTGTATGTAACTTTTTTTGAGTTATTTCTCATTTTCAGTCCCTCGGAAGATGGCCTTTTACAATCGAAAGCGCACAAGTTTAAATAAAACTTTATGTGAAACACAGTTTGGCAAAATTTGACAGGTCGTTGTGAGCCCGAAAAATGGCAATATATACAAATATAAGAATTTTTTTTTTTAATCGTATTCATTCCACTGTGGGCTTTCTCTTTACCCTCCGGTGGAACTGCTAAATTTCTGTAGCTCACCTTTGGTTAAAATGATTTTCCATTTTCGTCGACAACGTGGGCGGCTGTTGATTTAATTACATAAATAAATTATAAAAGGGGTGTAATATTCAGAAATAAAAGCAGATTTGTTTAGAGGGCTGTTCTGACAATGAATTGGAGTACTTACGCTCTGGTTCGCAAACGTAATCTTCTTAAAACACCCTCGCAAAATATACTTTAAAGTACTTCACATCCCCATGCAAAGTTTTACCTGAAAAATCTCGCTAATTCCCCAACAAAGGGAAGTTCATTTACTGTCCCTAATAAAGTGCGAACATAATTTTCTTGCTGTTTAATAATATATTATTTAAAACATTTTCAAAAATAACAAGTAAAAAAAACGAGGTTGACAAATTCACTAAACTTAATAAACAGTGGACTAAACATACATCAGACATATGTATGTACTATTTTGCTCTCTCAAAAATTAGTAAGCTAATTTCTATTTGTATAAGTGAGCTACCAAAATAAAATTAGGGAAAATCGCGTCGAAACTGCTCTCTACTTCGTCACGTCAGTATGACTTATTTTCTAAATCAACCCTTTCCACCAACGAAATTTTTTTTCACGGGGTGGTCTGAGGAAGTTTACCCCAGTGTACAATAATAGATAAATCTCTGTGATTTAACCATGTGATAGTTGTTTTGTTAACCAAGTGGATGATACAGGGACCGGATACACAAAGTATTCTCATAAATTAGTTAATGAGATTTTACTCATGAATTTATTATAAAAGTAATTGAAAATTTTCTCTGTTTCTACTTAATAGACACCACAATTATGGTAACTCAGCTATACACCTATATGACTATACACAGTACGTTCCAAAGGCCCAAAAGTGTTTTAAGCAATATAATATATAATTAAAAAAGGTTGATGAATAATAACGTATTAGTTATTTGTATTTAAGCCCGATTTAAAAAAAATAAGCATTTACAATATATTTTATTGTCTTAAAAGAAGATATTTTAATTAACTACTATAATAAATTCCAATATCTGCACATTAACATGTATTTAAGTACCTAATAGAACTTTTTTTACTATTAGGTAGAATATATAAAATTTATTATTATATGCTTTTTACCCCAGACATTACTTACATACTTTTGCATGTTTATAAATGACCCGGAATACATTATAGAAGATGTCTGGTTACCTCTTCAATTCAGCCACCTATTTGTTTCCCAGTAAGTGAAGAATGGTAACCAAGTAAGTGAAGAATGATCACCCATGGGTATAGCAAAAACCCTCTGGGTCATTACCAGAGTGCAAGCACGCAAGAAAAAGGAATGAAATACGGTCTACTACTAGCCTTTGGAATACCGTGCCGTAGGGGTGTACATTGGTGGGGCTAAGAAGTTAAAGTGATGAGTTTTCGATAATGTGAAGCCATCGGTTAGTTAGTTATTTTACAAATCTGGAACCATATGATTGTATACACTATACATATATGCCTGTACTGGAAATGTAGAGACAGTTACTATGGGTCGAATGGGGTTGGATTGGAAGGACAGACAAACGCACTGGTTCGCGAACATTGGTTAATTATAACCATCTTGAAAATTAATTTGGAGTCTCAAAATTTAAATGTAAATAATCTATGTCAAAGGTTTATTATCAGATGTAATTTTTTATTATTAAAAAGTTTTTAATATGCAATTCGGGCCAATAATTGAGAGAGTTAGAAATTATGTTTAAATACAATATTTTTCTAAAATAATGTCTGAAATTTTAAACTGAAATCCTTGTAAGGATAAGCTAAAAANCCAATTTAAAAGTAGATTTGCGATAATTCTTCGAAAATTCCTCGTTCTGTGCTCCCCCAATACTGAAATACAATATATATATAAACATACATTAGCAATTGCGATGAATGCAATCAATCTATATGAATAGGAGAATAGATAAAAGTATAGAATTTACAAAAATAGATCATTCTTTTTTTCTATTTTTAATTCAATATGATTTTTATTTCATAGGCCGCTGAATGAATTTGTTGTTGGATTATTGAAACAAAGGATTTGATACAATAATATCAATATAAAAAAACAATAATCTAGTTTAATTAAACTCTCCTTATTAAATAGATAAAAAAAAAAAAAGACATAGATACAAAATAAGAAATTATAAATCTTTGGTGTTAGTACCCGGTGACTGTTTGAAGCGTGGATGCCTGACTTCTTTGGCGAGCAGTAACAAACATAAGGAGGTTTCACGTTGGTTATACGAAAGAGTGCGAACTTTCTTCCGAAGCCAGGTGAGTGTCCAAGGATCCTTAAGACAGACGCATATTCCCGAAGTTGCTTTAGCAGTGGTTTAGCGTTAAAAGTGGTTTATGATGTGTGGTTAGAGCTTCTACTTCTTAATCAGTGGTTGGGTGATATTACAGTTTGAATAACATTGCCTCGCCGGTGTGGAATTCGGGATCGGGTTAATAAGCGTAATGGGCGGCTTCTCGTGCAAGTAATCCACAGACGACGTGGCAAGAGTCACGCGAACTATCTCACATACGACATGTCCCCACGTGACAGTAGCCCGGGATCGCAACGGCTAACATACTCGGGGGCCAATAACTGAACATAACCCATAACTTAACGACAATAAATAATAATTAACTTAATAACATTAAATTATAGTTGTCTAATATTATATGATTTTTTTTCGACTTTGGATTTGTGAATCATATATAAAATCATGTTCACTTAACCTTAGACACATCATATTCGCAACGGTATGAGGTAAGTTCTTAAAAAGCATGAGCGATTGGACTTGCTCTAATTTCCTTTTCATTGATGTAATAAATTATATTATTATTTTACATTTATTACAAACTGACAGATTTCATTAATTGAAGAAATATCTTTACCAATTCCTATAAAACTAATAATATTATTAAACAATTTATACTTGATAAGTTAATGAATTCTTTGCTTATTGAGTATAAAATAGTTATAGTTAAATCAAAAATTAAGGCAAAGGTTAAAATGCCAATAAATAATATTGTACTAGTTAATTACTAAAATTTTAAATTAAGATTTGAGAAAAATAGGAGAACTTTGAATTTTAGTTTCTCTTAAACTCCAAAAAAATCACTTAACTAGCTCATAAAATTTTAATTAAAAATACATTATAATTTACGATAATTAAATAATTGCAACAATAGATGCTCTATATTATACGAAACATTGTAACTTATATCCAGCAATTTTTATGGACGAACAAAATTTTTTTAAATAACCCAGAATATTTTGAAAACTGAGCTACTACTGATGGAAGGATTCAATATGATTCCATCCAGGAGATAGAATGTGCCATCGAATGAAGACAGTTTATATCTGGAACATTCATGGAAACTAATCGTTTTTATAACCTCATGAAGGATATAGAAGGTGGAAGGATACAGTATGTGCACTGCATTCCCAAGCAAGTAGGATTAGCCAAATTGAACATTTGACATTAATGAAGGATATTGATTAAATACACTATTTAATCAACATCTAATCTACACCTGTGTGTACGAATATGTAAACAAGCACTAAAAAACGGAAAACATTTTTAAAAATGGATAACAGATTTAACACTAGATAAACCCCAACAGTCAGGGTGTAATAACCATGATGTTGATCGCCCTATAACCTGATCCTAATCCTAATCCTATTCAAATAAGTGTGAACTTTAGTATTCTTCAGTCCGATTTTAAAACAAATTTATAGCAATAAGTATGAATTTTTGAAAACTGAAGTTGAAAACCTTTGATTTTTAAAAAGCAAAAATTTGTTTAAGAGCGGCATAATTATATTTCAAATACTCCTTGAATTTTTTTATTTACCCTAAATTACCGTTTGAGGCGTTTTTTTTAAAAAGCTTAATTTTTGCACTAAAATAAGTTTGTTACCATGTTCTGTAAAGATGGTTTTAGTAAATTAATAGAGAGATTTTACACTTTCTTACGTCTGAAACCGCTTTATGAAGCTTCAGTATTAATAGTAATAAAAATTTTCCAGTTTATTCAGTTTAAAACACACGGTATAAGTGTCATTAGAAAGGGTGGGGGAACTAAAATAAATAAATTTTCTGCTGGACAGTGGACATCTAACGCGCATAATAATACTTCGGAAATATTAAAATTCGTTGAATCCAATAAATGTTTATCAATTGCAATAGTAATTTACTGAAGATGGGGAGAGAGATAAGATAAAAGGGTTCCTCACGATGTTGTTGAGGCCGGCTCTATGAAGTGTGACTAAATGATACATAAATACGAGTATGCCCAAGTTTGAGTTTACAATTTTCCTGAGACACATATCAATATAATGTTAAACAATTAATGAGAGGGAATAGAATAAAAAAAAAGCCATCTGTCCCAGCCAGGATGCGAACCTGGATCTCCTGCTCGCCGGACCGGAATGTTTCCGTTACACCACCAGGACGAGCTAGATAACTTATTAAATTCCCACCACACTAGTGAATTGGGAATTAAATGGGAATTTTAGAAGTTATCTAGCTCCTCCCGGTGGTGTAACGGAAACATTGCGGCCCGGAAAGCAGGAGATCCAGGTACGAGTCCTGGCTGTGACAGATAGATTTTTTTTATTCTATTCCCTCCCTATAATTTTTAAAATTTACGAGGATAATAAACCACAAACAAATAAATACTTATATAAATATAATATGTCATCTGTTTTCATTGTGTCATTCAACTCAAAACAATACATTCTTTGTTATACACTCATAGTTATTTATTTCGTTACTCCAACTATACGAATTACAGTTTATCTTATAGAAAAAATATTTTCATTGAAAAATAAGATCAAAATTGGACTTCCGCTCAGAAGTTCATATCTTTTACATGACAATTTATATGTACTCAACGTTGAAAACGATTTTTCGTCTTTCTTATGTCTATTTTATTGAAATGTGCCATGTTTATAAACTACTTTAAAACGCAGTCTTTTCATTGTCCACTTACATGTGTAACGATTTGCAAGAAGAGAATAATTTTCGTTCTTCATATGATTTGGACATGTTTTTGCATTTTGAATACTGACTAGTCTTTGATTTTGTAAATATTCTACTGTAGAGTACAAAAGCGGTTGATGTGTGCAACACATTTTCTTTTCTTTTTTTTAAATACTTAATTATTTCGAAAAATGAAATTATTAACTATTGTTTGTAATTATTATATCTACTAAATGAATAGTTGCTTAAGGCTATAATTTAGTAATATATTTTTTTATAGTTAGCTTATCGTATGAATTATGTTATCTATACATATAATTGTTGCTGTATCTCTCAATAAGCTCGATGTTCCACTTTATTTATCTTAAATCAATATTAATTATCCTTAAATTGTACTACATTCTTATATAGAATCGACCTGATGTATTTTCAATTTTGTATTTGATTTCATTACTGTTGATGGCTTACACCCTAAGCTGAAACGTTGATATTGAAAAAGTGCATACCAACGCACAAGGTGGACCTTTTCTGTATGTGACTCATGGTGACCAATTTAAAAGTAGATTTGCGATAATTCTTCGAAAATTCCTCGTTCTGTGCTCCCCCAATACTGAAATACAATTGTTATTGTTTATTAGTAAACTACTTCATATTTTAACAATGTCATATGATTACCTCTTAATATGTTTTTTATTATTATTAAACTTTTATTCATTTATTACATTCTGTTAAATAAAAACATTTTGTAATTTGATCACAATGCAGAAAAAATGGCATTCAATGTACATCACATGTGAGGAGAGAAGGTGACCAATGACACCACTTTCAAATTATTAGGAGGTCACGGGGCCATCTTTTTTTGAGCCGACGGGGTGGGTTGTAGGGGTTGGAGTTGGAAGTCATGGTCTGTGCTAGTGGATTAGGATGGTATGGCATTTTACTGTGGAAAAGGGAGTAGCGGGAAGAAATATGTTACTAGACAAATTTTAATTCCTTTTAAACATTCTGTTCTGCAGCTACCCTACAATTGCATTTCCTTCTGAACAGCATGCTTTAGGAAGGAAGGATGACAGTCATCCTCTTTGCCATGGGCTACGAGCTGTGCAGTCCGCCCCAGACTAGCTGAGCACACGAGTATTTGTAGTGCGTGGAATGTCCCGGGACACAGGCTCGTGTTGGGGAAAGGGTTTTGAGGTGTCCAGTAATTATTGGGGTCAGAGCTGCCATTCGGCCACTCACCTCTTCGTCCAATATTCCATCAAATGGCCTCTGACGATCAGCTGACTGAAATAACACTCGACCAGCCACTAATATCTCATGGCTTCTGGATATTTTATCTATCAGCGTTTTTCTTATTAGAGAAAACTTATTGTCCAACACAAGAGATGATGTACTTTGGAAAAAATAATCAAAAAGTATATAAAAATAATTCAGATCAATATTAAAGAGTATTTTTTGTCTCAATCAATAGATTCACTAATTAGAAACATTTTATATCTGTAAATTTTCTCTCTTTAAAAAAAAACTTTTCGCTCTCATGTGAACGTTATCCTCGTTTTCATATTTTCATATTTGCTAAGTTCATATTTTGAGGTACAAAAATTTTATTTTTTATTTTTTATGAAATTTTTTAATAACCGATGTAGTATGTTCATTTTTATTTTTTTTATTTTCTCGTAAAAATTAATTTGTAAGTAAATAAGTTTAAATCAGAACGTTATATAACTAGTAAATGCCATGAAGTCTTTTGCCACCTGTTGTGGTTTCCAACTGTAACCTCTTCACTACATCATCTCATAAGCTTCTAACCATCTCAGATAGAATGAAGCACTTGAAGTTATTCTCATGATAGATTTATAGAGAATTTCAATGATATATACTTTGATTTTATTAATTAGATATCAAACTGATTATGTATGTGTATGTTAGAGAGAGAGAGTTAAAGAGAGGGAGAGCAATGGCTAGATAGGTAAGTTACTCAACAGAAAAATCAGGCTTTTTATAAATTTGAATTTTTAAAATTAAATTCGGCTTGTTACTTTTAAATTTTAAACGGAATTGAGAGTTCTTTATTGATGAAAATCAGCCCAATAGAAGATGGCGTAATATTTTTTTTAGATTTACGAAACATAACATTGATTTGTTTTTTGATAGAAGACATTTTACAAATTAATAACAGAATCAAAATATTGAAAGTAGGGGTTTAACAGAATGTTAAATGTTAATTTTACGGCCTACAATGCAATTGGTTATTTTAAAATGAAATTGGCACATCATTATTAAATAAAAACTGTATGGAAAAGCAAAATCGAACAAATAAAAGTGGAGAAGTCCTGGAGCTCCGAATTTCCACTCTGGGCAAGCTTTTATCGATTTATAAAAACTCATTCTGAACTACGGTTGTCTAGAATAAGGTGGCAATCTGTAGATAACCCCTCTACCCATGACCTAAAGTGATTGAAAGGGAGGATAAACATTAAAAAAATAAATAAAAATAAAAAGTTGGGAATTACTTAAAAAAATGAATGTATTTATAAATGAAATTCAAATTTCAAATGCTAAAAATTATTAACTACGGTGCTGATAAAATCGCAACTCCTCCTTGACGGACTTTGGGCGATCACTTGAAAACCCGTTCTCTGTGTTCATTTGAAACAGTGATTCTTCAGTTCTCTCTGTAATTTCGTTTCCATGAAATCCTTCGCACGAACGCATATGTAACTCTCTTTTTTTCTGTGACATTTAATGTTTTTTTGAAGCCCAGGTCCTAAAAAGGTGAACGTTTTTTTTCACTTTACGATAATACCTAAAGGAAGGTTCTTCGCTCTAATTAATTTGTGAAATTCCTCTTGTAATTACAAAAAAAAAAATACCTACCATTTTAACCCCCATTCCTTTCACTAATATTTTTATAATTTATATTTAACAAGGACTAGTAAAATAGCATTTTTTTTTTTCAACGGCTAGTGTTTATCATAAGCCTTTTTCTCACTGTTTAGTGATTTATTAATGCTGTGTCACTCAAATAAAAAACATAAAATCTTATTGTGACGAAAATTCTGTAATTTCTAAAGATCAGTGTAGTGTTTCTTCAAATTAAAAACAGTGAAGAGGATTTATGTATAATTATTAATTATATAATTTCCTTTAATAATTTTTTAAAATTGTCATATGTACTTTGATTTCAAGGACTTCCATCATTAGAGCCCTGAAGAGGAGATTTTGGGACTTTGGAATAAAATAAAATAACAATAATATAAAATATATTTTTTATCAATAATATATTTTAACATTATCATAATATTGTATTATGTTTCCTTGTTCTAAATAGTACGCTCATCATAGCAAAAAAGTATTTTTTTACTTGAAATTTCACTTAACTACTATTTCAGAGAGTCTCTCTCTCTCTCTGACACACTAGGTGAGATTCTAGGATCTGATGTCCTTAATCTCAAATGCGCTTAGACACAAAAATTAAATAAATTTATGCAAAGACAGGAATTTTCATATTGCAATTTTCCTACAGTTCACTACGAAAAAAAACAACCCAAAAAATCGACTTGGCTTTCATATATATTGATCAAATATATGTATATTTTTCAAATTTTAGTTTGGCATTTTGTCATCAGTTTTCATATGTACGACGCAATAAAAATATTAATTTAAAATAAAGTATAATAGTAAAATAAAACAAGAGCCTTCCTCTTGCTTTATTTTACTATTATACTTTTTTTTTAATTTTAGATGAATTTATGCCAGTAAAGTTTTAATTTCTTGCTTAAATCAAAATGAAGTCGGTGCTAGTCAGCCATTGTGTGAGTATGGCATTTTACTGTGGAAAAGGGAGTAGCGGGAAGAAATATGTTACTAGACAAATTTTAATTCCTTTTAAACATTCTGTTCTGCAGCTACCCTACAATTGCATTTCCTTCTGAACAGCATGCTTTAGGAAGGAAGGATGACAGTCATCCTCTTTGCCATGGGCTACGAGCTGTGCAGTCCGCCCCAGACTAGCTGAGCACACGAGTATTTGTAGTGCGTGGAATGTCCCGGGACACAGGCTCGTGTTGGGGAAAGGGTTTTGAGGTGTCCAGTAATTATTGGGGTCAGAGCTGCCATTCGGCCACTCACCTCTTCGTCCAATATTCCATCAAATGGCCTCTGACGATCAGCTGACTGAAATAACACTCGACCAGCCACTAATATCTCATGGCTTCTGGATATTTTATCTATCAGCGTTTTTCTTATTAGAGAAAACTTATTGTCCAACACAAGAGATGATGTACTTTGGAAAAAATAATCAAAAAGTATATAAAAATAATTCAGATCAATATTAAAGAGTATTTTTTGTCTCAATCAATAGATTCACTAATTAGAAACATTTTATATCTGTAAATTTTCTCTCTTTAAAAAAAAACTTTTCGCTCTCATGTGAACGTTATCCTCGTTTTCATATTTTCATATTTGCTAAGTTCATATTTTGAGGTACAAAAATTTTATTTTTTATTTTTTATGAAATTTTTTAATAACCGATGTAGTATGTTCATTTTTATTTTTTTTATTTTCTCGTAAAAATTAATTTGTAAGTAAATAAGTTTAAATCAGAACGTTATATAACTAGTAAATGCCATGAAGTCTTTTGCCACCTGTTGTGGTTTCCAACTGTAACCTCTTCACTACATCATCTCATAAGCTTCTAACCATCTCAGATAGAATGAAGCACTTGAAGTTATTCTCATGATAGATTTATAGAGAATTTCAATGATATATACTTTGATTTTATTAATTAGATATCAAACTGATTATGTATGTGTATGTTAGAGAGAGAGAGTTAAAGAGAGGGAGAGCAATGGCTAGATAGGTAAGTTACTCAACAGAAAAATCAGGCTTTTTATAAATTTGAATTTTTAAAATTAAATTCGGCTTGTTACTTTTAAATTTTAAACGGAATTGAGAGTTCTTTATTGATGAAAATCAGCCCAATAGAAGATGGCGTAATATTTTTTTTAGATTTACGAAACATAACATTGATTTGTTTTTTGATAGAAGACATTTTACAAATTAATAACAGAATCAAAATATTGAAAGTAGGGGTTTAACAGAATGTTAAATGTTAATTTTACGGCCTACAATGCAATTGGTTATTTTAAAATGAAATTGGCACATCATTATTAAATAAAAACTGTATGGAAAAGCAAAATCGAACAAATAAAAGTGGAGAAGTCCTGGAGCTCCGAATTTCCACTCTGGGCAAGCTTTTATCGATTTATAAAAACTCATTCTGAACTACGGTTGTCTAGAATAAGGTGGCAATCTGTAGATAACCCCTCTACCCATGACCTAAAGTGATTGAAAGGGAGGATAAACATTAAAAAAATAAATAAAAATAAAAAGTTGGGAATTACTTAAAAAAATGAATGTATTTATAAATGAAATTCAAATTTCAAATGCTAAAAATTATTAACTACGGTGCTGATAAAATCGCAACTCCTCCTTGACGGACTTTGGGCGATCACTTGAAAACCCGTTCTCTGTGTTCATTTGAAACAGTGATTCTTCAGTTCTCTCTGTAATTTCGTTTCCATGAAATCCTTCGCACGAACGCATATGTAACTCTCTTTTTTTCTGTGACATTTAATGTTTTTTTGAAGCCCAGGTCCTAAAAAGGTGAACGTTTTTTTTCACTTTACGATAATACCTAAAGGAAGGTTCTTCGCTCTAATTAATTTGTGAAATTCCTCTTGTAATTACAAAAAAAAAAATACCTACCATTTTAACCCCCATTCCTTTCACTAATATTTTTATAATTTATATTTAACAAGGACTAGTAAAATAGCATTTTTTTTTTTCAACGGCTAGTGTTTATCATAAGCCTTTTTCTCACTGTTTAGTGATTTATTAATGCTGTGTCACTCAAATAAAAAACATAAAATCTTATTGTGACGAAAATTCTGTAATTTCTAAAGATCAGTGTAGTGTTTCTTCAAATTAAAAACAGTGAAGAGGATTTATGTATAATTATTAATTATATAATTTCCTTTAATAATTTTTTAAAATTGTCATATGTACTTTGATTTCAAGGACTTCCATCATTAGAGCCCTGAAGAGGAGATTTTGGGACTTTGGAATAAAATAAAATAACAATAATATAAAATATAT
>KZ807496.1:453659-465837 GCA_000696205.2 Oncopeltus fasciatus | reverse complement strand
GTCCTGGCTGGGACAGTTAGATTTTTTATTCTGTTCCCTTGCACTAAAAATTATCTAAATTTACGTGGGATTAAAGACCACAAAATAAATAATATTTATAAAATTAAAATTAAAAATAAATTAAGAAGAGTCATTTAAACAGCTGGACAATGACAGCTCCTCCGAGCATAAGCGATATATTCGTCGACCTCGGAGGTTGAACTCTCGACACTAGTGCGGGGAATTTAATAACTTATCAGACTTGTCTCGGTAGCATAAGTGGAAAATGCACCGGCCCGGATAGCAGGGGATCCAGGTTCGTGTCCTGGCTGGGACAGTTAGATTTTTTATTCTGTTCCCTTGCACTAAAAAGTTAAGTGATTAAATTGGTTTAATTTTTTAAAATTATGCCTTCTAAATAAATTTTTTATTTTAGCTCCCTTCAATTACTTATGGTCCTGGATTAGTCTATAGTTAGCTAGTCAATTCTAAATACTAACAATCCACTTTGAATGATATATTTATCTTACTTTTTTATTTTTCCACGGTGATTGCGTATCACATTACCTTATAAAAATAAGAAAAGATCGAAGAGAGTTTTGGTTGTAAATTTTGCTATTGAATAAAATAAAAACAAGGTAAATATTATGAATAAATTAGAAATTGTGTAATGGTTCATAAACATCCATAGAAGAAAATCAATTCTAATAACGCAAGAAAAATAATTTGAGTAAGACGGGTGGAAAGGGAGCTGGTGGCTGTAGAATTCATGAAACAGGACGTGGATTCCTGTCAGCCATGACAGATCGGAGCAGCGCTCCAGGCATCGGAAGCCTGAGATCATCAATCAAAGACACTTAGATTTCAATACGGCCCTGATTAGGTTATTTTTTACAGTGATCTCTCAACCACAGTGATTTATATGTTGGGAGGACGCGTTGCGCGATTGAGAGAGAGCTTACGAAATAATCTCGCGGGCCCCGGCCGTCGGGACAGCTGACAGCTATCTCGGCCCTCATTAGGTTTGACCTCCCGAGAGGACAGTACTCTTATCAGAACCGTTATCATTCAGAGGAACCAGATGCGCAATCATTCCTGACCGGCATGTTTCCGTTGCGCAACGGGTAAGATTTCCTTGTCTGTTGAGGGCACCTGACTGATTAGCTTCGAGAAGCATGCGATCACTGACAGAAGCTGGCTTTGAGACTTAGAAGCAACTTGTAGCATCCCACTACGCTTCACAGGAAATTGTTGCCGGCATTTTCCTTCACACTATTTTTTTTTTACCCTTTAAAGTTATTACCCCTGTCACCGGCATTGTGCAAGAGTTCCGTCTCAAACTGTTATACACGTTACATCAGAGGCCAGCTCTGGACAGACTTTAGAAGAGTCATAAAATCTGTTCAGTGACAAGGGCGTTTAGAAAAGGGTGGTGACATTCAAACAGTATCACTTTTATGACCCTAATCAGCTGGAGAGGATCTAGAAACTCATTTTTTTAAAGGAAAAATTTACTTCAGAAAATATTATCTGAATTCTTCTATTTAAATTTAATTCGACTGCTTGAATTGCTGGAAACTGCCGTAAAAACACACAACTAAAACTAATGGTGTCCAAGAGCCTTATATATTTGTAATTTAAAAATAAAACCGTATCTAAATAAAGCACAGCTGTAAATAGATAAATTTCCATATCTAGATTCTTTGCCATCTAAAATATGCAATCAAAACAGTTTATAAAATTATTATTGACAAATGTAATTACTTTTGTTCTAGCTCCTACAGTTCAAATTTAAATATAAGTTTGTTTGGAAAATATGTAAAAAGCAATTTTCAATAACTTTCCGAGTAAATTAAATAAAAAAGGTGGTGGAAATTATAAAAATTCATAGTCAAAAATTAAAAGCATAGTGATTTTGAATAGCCACTGGCCCTCCAGGTTGTAGAACCAAATGCAAGGGTGTATATCCCCCGGCCAACCTTTTTCCTGAGGGGCGCTAAATATTCTGGAGGATACATGTATCCTGGATCCCACTAATTATATCTCGAGGATATAGCCCGGGTTGGGCTAATCACCCACAGGAATTCTGACCTCATCCAAAAGTACAACAGTCAGTACGGATTGAGAAAGGACATACGAGTCGGCACATGGAATATATTGACGCTTTCTACCCCTCTATGCCAGAAATGGTAGAGGAGTTACAGAAAAAATAATTTAACAAAAATGGGTACTGTATTTCAATAAAGTTTATAACATATTTTATTTGGATTCGTATACTTTAGAAGTATATAGGTACTTAGCCAGAATATATCAAGTTTGTAGCGAAATGTATTTGAAGGTCTATTGCCTTTGCTTGGTATCGAATACCGAAGCCATTTATTCCGCTGATAAAGAGGGTTACCTGCGGGGGTGTGTTCTCCCCCTCCGAAGATCTATGGATACCAAGGGAATGCCTTCTGAACAAGCGGTTTTTATTTCTGCTACATTAGTTCAGCTGAAAGGAAGATGTGTCAGTTGCAAAGAAACTGCGGGTAGGAGCTGGAAGCCACTGAGGCATCGCTTCCACGTCTTAGACCTGTCGACACAAATTAAATTTATCAAATAGATTTACTCATAAACTCTCTGAAGCAAAATAATACTAATAATTCACCTCTAAATAATCACTCAATCTATATATACCTCATTGATTGTTTTCAATAATATACTTTAAGTTATTTATTTACAAAATAAACATCTCTCTTTCACTCCCTCTCTCTTTCTCCCCCTTTCCCTCTCTCTTTCTCTCTCTCTCTCTCTCTCTCTCTTTCTCTCTTTCTTTCTCTCTCCCTCACTCTCTCTCTCTCTCTCTCTCTCTCTCTCTCTCTCTCTCTCTCGCTCTTATTACTTTGAAATTTTTTTTTGTAGGTTTTTTTTTTTTTGTTTTGTTTGGAAATGGATTAGGATTAAAAAGTGTAAATTATAAGTAGCCTGAAATTGTCAGGAAGAAATGATGTACATCCTATGACATTAAAGAACTAATCTAATGTGATCTCTCACTCTCTCTCTCCCTCACTCTCTCCTCTCCCCGTCCACCCCTCTCCACCATCTCTCATTCTCCCTTAGTCTTTCTCTCTCGCTCAACTATAGGTTTTTTCATTTATCATTTTTCAGAAGAAGAATTTACGATTTATGATTTATAAAGAATTTATTATGAAGAATTTATGATTTATGATTGAATTTATAAAGAATTTATGAATTTTTATGATTTAAGAATTTATGATTGTTTTTTTTTAATGATTTATGATGAATTTATGATTTAGAATTTATGATTGTGAAGAATTTATGATTTATGAAGTAGAATTTATGAAGAATTTATGATGATGAAGAATTTATGAAAAATTTATGTTTTTCTTTTATGATTTATGATGAAGAATTTATGATTTATGATCTATTTAAGTTGTATAGAAAACTGAAATTTATTTTCACCGACAATTGTATAAGCTTGGGTAGCACAGTAGATTGGCTAAGGGACACTTGATGGTATGCTATTAAAAGCCAATAGGTTCTGTGGATCACACATCTTAAGCTGCTATGGTCTACCCCCCAATGGCAGTTAGGATGTCCCAGAAGACAACGGCTGAAGTCTGACTCCTGAGGTAGGAGATCCTACACCTTGAAACCTCCTGAAAGCCCTCCAGGGACAATTTTCCTCCTTAATTAGAGCTCCCATTAGCTCCTCTTCCTCGGCTCCTTTTGTCCTTACTACCCAGTCTTATCTCTACCCCTTCAATGCCTTCCAACCCCTCTGTTTTCAACCCTCTCCTTCCAGTCATTCCTTCAGCTCTATTGGCTTTCGCCTTAGTCGTCTTATCGTCACCTTCACATCTTCTTAGCTAAATTTTATTTTGTCACAAATTACATGTTTCTTTTTTTTAAATTCTGTTATACATATTTAGCCTAACCAATATATATAAATTAAAACATTTTAATTTTTATTTTAAGTTGAAGCTAGTCCAATTGTATACAAAGAAAATACTAATAAGCTAAATAATTCAGAGTTTAAAAATGACTCTAAAAAAAAATTCTCTTTTTTTTTTTACCGTTTCTTCTTCCGGGTTGGACCGTGTCAAATTGTTGTTATTTGCCGAGCTTTCGCACATCATGTGATGGCTTCTTCAGGGCTGAAAAGAAGCCATCACATGATGTGCGAAAGCTCGGCAAATAACAACAATTTGACACGGCCCAACCCGAAAGAAGAAACGGTAAATACATCTGACGACCGTCGAAGCCTACGTGAACAAAAAAAATTCTCGTAATTTAGACATTGATGGGGAAAAAATTCACAGCCCCTGAAGTAACTTGTAAAATTACTAAATATTAATGGGACGGTGTCAACGAATAGCGCACTGCACGGTTTTGGTTTTAAAATTCAGCAGTTTGGATACGACGTTGGAAAAGAATAAGGGCTCCAGGTTGAGCCGATAGTCTTGAGAATTAGCTGACTTTTTATGTCTGAGGAAAATTAAATATTACGTCATCAAAATAACAGTAAAGAGTATTAGTTTGCTTGGTTATCTACTTGAAATAGGTCTACTATACACCAACTGAACTTGGTATTTCTGTATTGGCTCTTTGAGGATCAAATAATCCAAGTGGTTTTCCTTTACTTGAAAGAGTAAAGAGACAGAACAAAGAGGAACTCTCCCCGTGGAGTCTTATTTCTTAATGAAATTTTGCACATCCCTTTAAAATATAAAAGGTAAGGCTGAGTTTATCATAGAGCGAAATAATATGATTAAGAGTAGGGGTTTACGGGAAATGTCAAGTTGGAGTAAATCATATTTTTTGACTGCAGAGGGCGTAATACAGCAAGCTCTAAAAATATATATAAATGCAGGGAATTACACGAGGTGGAAAATTCAAATATATATATTTATAATATTCCCCTAGTAGTTAATGAAATTCCTGCGTGACGGACTTATTCCATATAAGTTTTTGATAACTCACAGAGATTGAGTATAGAGTATCTGATTATATTACAGTATCTTGACGGTAACTAAACTTGATAAATTAGTATCTAAATATACTACACGTAAAGTTTGAATTGTTATATTTTCACTAGCCCTCTGTACGATATTTACAAAAATCGCACATAAGAATGTTCAAATATAAAAATATTTATTAATTTATCAATACATCAGTGAATGATTTCACAGCCCTTAATGCTCCTCTTTTAAGACTCAGACATATAAATCTTGTCGTTTTTCTTCATCGCTAGTTGTAAATCAACATTTTGAAATAAGTTATTTCACTTCCTAACCATCTCTTTCTAAAGAAAATATCTGGATATTCACAAGAAACTAAAATTGTTTTCAGAAATAATGTCTAATTATTAATTTGAATCATACAAATAGCAAGATCTCCCACTATTCGGGTGAGTGCGATAACCAAATGCCCCACCCAGGAAGCTGAGACTAATTTATAGCTCCCCGCACTTCACTTCACTCCGAGTCTGACCGCCAAGTTCCCCGGCTGACGTAGAGAGTTTTTTCTAACTCCTTGTACAAATGAAATTAATAATGACATTTTGGAATACTTTATCACAATTACCATCATTACTTTAATGCCATTTTCGTTTTTTGTTTATTTTTGTTACTTTTTATTTTATTTTTTAATTAATTCATACTGTGAATATTAACCAGCACATTACTAGATACAAAAACATGTAGAAAGTTATTAATAATAAAGTTTTATTTATTTTAATGTCTAATTGATCAGCTCCTATGTCTACCTAACTGGTTATTTTGTGGTAGCACATCGTTCATTGTCGATCATTCGATTTTTTAAAATATATTTTCACCCTCTTGATATCGGAATTACGGAAGGGGCGGGAGAAAAAAAAATACAAATTTGCTTAGAGTGGTAAGGCACTCTGCCTATTTCCCCAGCCTAAGCCACTTACTCCACCAATACAGGCAGATTACTTCCAGTTGAGCTGGCCACCTTGAAGCCAGGGGTGGAGAGAGAGGAAGGTTAAAGTTGGAAGGGGTGTGAGGATTCCATTTTATTTATTTACTTTTAACCCACTCTTTCAGGCCAAGTGCCCTTTATTTAGAAAGGTTCAGCATTAGGAGGTGTAATAAAATGTCTTATTTTTCCTCAAGGTGAATTTAATACTGAAAATGTGGCCAGGATAAAAATAAACTTAAAACATCTGGAATGTCTCGCCATATTGTTATACTTCTACCTTCGAACTGTGAATTATACAGTAATATATTAAGTGTGATCATCTGTGAAATGGATATCATGCGTTCATCAAATTAAAAAAAGAAATATCTTGTAGAATTCTTTATTATATTTGTGACGTAGTCTGTTACTGAGTGCGTTCTATTGTCTTATCTACTTAATACGTGATTTTCAAATCTGATATCTCTAAAAAACTATCTAAAATTTAAACATGAAAATCAAAAGCTTAATAATTGTTTGACCTCATAATTTTTATATGAATTTTAAATGACGTTCCAATTTTATTTTTACTCAAAAAATCACGTATACACACCAATTATACTTTTAGTAGATTTTTCGTATGAATATCGAGTTATTCACGTTTGTACTATGATTTAAAATTTAAAAATGTCAACAGGTCTTCACCCAAATAATAGTGGGAAATTCTGTATCTTGGCTTTTTAATTAAAACCTTAAAATGATAATTATTAGAATTAGAGAATTTTAGTTAGTGTTCGGTCAAGGTAGATCCAAAAAAATACAAATTAAAATTTCAGGTGGATTCTCAGTCATGGAAATGTGAACTTAGGGACAGGACGTCTTCTCTCGTCTTCATGATAGGCAGCCCTGAAGATGGCTTACAATGTAAGCCAAAACGTTGGCAGATTATCTTTAAAAAAATGTACTTTTTTTAAATTTGTATTTTTTTGGATCTACCTTGACCGAACACCCACTAAAATCATCAAAAAACTCTCCATTTGGTAATTATTAGAGGTTTTTGTATTGGTAATTGATCAAGGTATTCAAAAAGACACAAATTAAAAAAAATCATAAAAAAACATATTATTTTATAATTTGTATATTTTTGGATCTACCTTGACAAAACCCCAACATAAAAAACATCTAATAATAATATCTACGGCCAAAAAAAAAACCCATTTAAAATGATAATTTTAGATTGGAAAAGGATTAGGAAAAAAAAGGTTTAGAGATGCAATGAAATTTATATGGGTAAATTCCTAGGTGTAAATTCTTAGGGTATAAATTACTGGGTATTTTTTTGTTGTTATTTTTTAGGTATTAATCCAAGTTGTTAGTACAATTCCAAGTTATGACTCATTGGTATAATTCCTAGATATAATTTCTGGTTAAAAGTTCTTAGATGTACTAAAACTCCCAGAAAAATTCCTAGTTATTAACCGTAGTAATTCTTAGGTAATGATAATAAGTATAAATATGTAATAATGTAAATTTAAAAAAAAATTTTATTAATACAGAAATTAACGAATTTAACTACAATGGTTGAGCACTTCCCACACTCTTCCTTTTCGACCAATCTAGAGCAATGATTGCTCTTAGTCGCTTAGGGGTCATACCATTTACGTCAATTGTTCTCTAGGCATGTAGAATACATTTCGTTACTCACTTTTGTTATGTTCATCTTCAATGGTACACAAGAGTAATAATTCTTTATTTTATGTTTATCAACTTTTGAATTTCCCTACTGTCTGCTCTCTCATCAATACACTTGCTAACAAAAAATTGTATAAAATTTTAGCTCCATTTCTAGTTATCCATTGTATAGTTATCCAAAAATAGTGGTTCACACTCACAGATAATCACATACACACAACACCAATGAAATTTACGCACTAGCGTAATGACAAATCTATTATTTTTAGATTCAAGTCAACAAAACATTTAAATGAATTTGATAGAAACTCAAATTTTACTTTACTTATAACTATAACTTTTGGAAAAATTTTCTTAAAGAGCAGGAAAAAAAAAACCAGTTAAATTGTAATAAAAATAACTTTTGTCTGGATTAGGCTAATTTTAAAATAAACACTAATATGAATTTTTTCTTCTTTAAAATTGGAGAAAAATGTGTCAAATTACCTTCTGCAAATTTGATATTCACATTACATACAACCCAGTGGTTGAAATAGTAATTAATTTGGATCTAGCAAGTTCGTTTTGGCCGCAACAAATGACAGCCTTACGGGTTGCATCTTTCTCGTGGATACTGGTTATATCCAAAAGGTGGTTTACTCTTAAAATTTTAGCGGAAACATAATTTTTCGTTACTCTGTGGTTGATGTTGAATGATAACCACTACTGTAATCTTTAATGCCTGTTTTCTAATGGCTTAAAAAAACCTGCTAATTATTTTTGGTTTCCAAAAATGGTTTTGCTTTTTACATGTATGAAATTTAGAATAAGTGAGAGAAATGACGAAACTACTTTACGCTTCATGATATATATCTGACGTTTCAAGCTTTTGCATATTTATCCGTCGCATTTTTATCCCCAGTAATCATGTAATCCCCACTTAACACAGATAGAATTTGTTTTTGGATCACACAACTTGGCGATAATTTGATTTCTACTGAACGCTAAGGGTATTTGAAAGATGTTACTGAATTTGCTTTTTTCTGTCCAGCCTTCTCGGAAACAAATCGTTGAAGAATTTCTATACATAGATCTTGTGTTGGGGTGATACGAACTACCCGAACTGGAAGAGGACAGATCTAAATCATCAATCAGCCCTAATAATTGCAGAGGCAATATAAATTTAGGAACCCTTCAGAGGAGAAATAACTACATTGCCGACAGTAAAAGGGAGAAAAAAATGGCTGCCCCACCCCGCGAAGAAAGGGGATGATAGCCAGAAAAAAGGGCGGGAACTCTTTAAGCTCTTCCAATTTATTCTATCCTATCTTTAAGTCGTAATTACAGCTCTCCTCTTAAATATTTCATGCCAGGTTTTCTTCCTTTATTTCTAGGGCTGTAAGAAAAATTCAAGCAATTTGTCCCTCCTCATCTCCTCCCCGAGGCTATAATGGGTTTAATTTCTAACCCTTATAATTGATACTCCATTCAACTAAATAGAAGTAGATCATTGAATAATAACTGAAAGTAATAATTTTCACGAATCTTTACTTTATATTTCAACAGTTTCTAATCTACATTTTTCAGCTTTGAATTTTTATGTGATCATTAAATAACATTAATTATGATGGCTATATTTAATATTATATATTAGTTATATCTAAACACTAATGTCATTTATTGTTATTTCAATTTTTAATGTAATGTATTTTTAATTTTATTTGCTGGCTGTTAAATATAATTTAAAAAAAATATTATACCTTTATGCACTGTTAAGAAATATTATTTAAATTTCAACAGATTTTATGTATGAAACAGCACTGATGAGGGGGTAATTTGCCTCAAATTTTAGACCTTACATAGATGCTAGGCAAATAAAAACAAAGTAAAGTCTTCTTCTTTAATCTGAATATATCTAAAATAAAAATTATTACATAATTTTTTTTTATTGTGGTATTTTATGCCGCGTAAATTTTAAATGATTTAATGCAAGGGAATAGAATAAAAAATCTAACTGTCCCAGCCAGGGTTCAAACCTATATCTACTGCTATCTGGGCCGGTGCATTTACCATTAATACTACCGAGGCAAGTTTGATAAGTTAAGTTAAACGTATTAACTTATCTGACTGTCCCGGTGGCGTAAATGGATAACGCGCTTGCCCGGATAGCAGGAAATTAAGATTCGAGCCCTGGCTGGGACAGTTAGATTTTTTATCTATTCCCTTGCATTAAATCGTTTAAAAAATATTACATTTTTATTTAGCTCATAATTTGACATAAACTATATTTTTTACTATTTTATTTACTCAAAAAAGAATATACTACAACTACCATAAACATAATAAACAATAAATGTGAGTAATATGAGTATATGATATCAATAGTTTTTATCTGTCGTGTGTTTTTATTCATTTTTTTAAATGTATATTTTAGATATTTGAAGGAAAAATAACTTAGTTTTTTTTTTTTTTTTTTTTTTAGATTTATCCCCAAACATGAATGTTTTTCCCCCAAAGAGCTGGAATCCAAGGTGTATTCGAAATGTAAGGTCCTTGCAATAAAGGTTTTTCTCCCCGGGGGTTGAAGGTTTGTGGTGAAGAGGGGTAGGAAGGTTTTCTTATGTGGAACGTCAAAAAGCACTTCCTTCCGTATTTCGTTCGTAAGATATTTGTATATGCCCGTATCGATCCTGAACGAATCGCTCACGGGTTGTGGGACAGTTAGTTCTGAACTCACGGGACACTGTTATTTTTTGATAATCGATCTTTACATTGAGATGATTCTCCGCTAAGAAAACAATACATTCGAGCTGATAATTGATAATAAAGCACATATTGTGAAAAATAATGCAAAGAACTTCAAACAATTTTTGAAAGAATCCCATAACAAAAAACAAACTTGTCAAATTTTTAAAAAAATTAATGTTTGGTCTTACAATTAAACATATGTAATTAATTAAGCTAAAAAAACTATATAACTAGTAACATACAAATATATAACAAACACTTGATATAAATAAGTATTTATAATCTCATTGATACAGCATACGGCTTAATATTGCATGTCACTACTTTTAATAAGTTATTAATTAACCACATGTCGAGACTCTGCCTAACATCTTTTTGCGGAAAGATAAACCAAGATGAAGGGGAGAAACCATATATCATATATGCGTATAGCATCGGGTTGGGGATTTGGCATTGGAATTTGAAGAAATAAAAACTAATTTGCAAACAAAATAAATTTTTACCAATACTTCTTCCAGGTTCAACCGTGTCTTGGAGTTTTTAGGAGCCAAGCTTTCGCCCATCGTGTGATGGCTTCATCAGGGCTGTTCATTTTTCCCGGGGAGTCTCATGCTTTCCTATTGGCTGCAGCATCCCAGTGGGCGTGGCCTTCTGACGTCAACTATCTGAAAAAGCAAGTCATGTTTCTGGTGACAATAGGAGTTCCCCCTTTGAACGGTCAATGGGTAGGCAGGCTGAGATCGAAGTCCGAAAGAGGAGGGGTATATAAGGCCCCTGCACCTAGCGACGCTCTCATTCTCCATTCAGCCCTGAAGAAGCCATCACACGATGGGCGAAAGCTTGGCACCTAAAAACTCCAAGACACGGTTGAACCCGGAAGAAGTATTGGTAAATATGTCTAAAGACCGTGGAAGCCTATGTGAACAAAATAAATTTTATTTTTGCCAACGTTTTGGCCTAAACTTCATGTATTTTTCAGAGCAATAGAAATGATGGAGAGAGAGAGAGAGTACATGTTCTAGAATAACTAAGTCATAACTAATTCATGATTACTGAAGAAGGTTTGATATATAGCCCGAAACGTTGGTAGTAATAAAAACTTTTTTGGTTTACATATTAATTCTCATTTTTTCAAATTCCAAGACCAAACCCACACCCAATTACTTGTTGTAAATTTCGAATATCAACCAACTTTCTACGTATAGAACTTCTTCTTCTTTTATTTTCTTATTATATTTATTAATTGCCTTCTATTAAGCACAATATTTCGTACTTTGATATCGTTCGAAGAAAAAGTAACTAATAAGAAGTTTTACATGGGGAAAGAAATTGTACACAGAAAATACTCTCAAACCACAAAAAATGAATCTATGTCCCTCTGAGATCCCTTGTTTGTTTGTTTGTTCGACTTGGCCCGGATGGTAGGCATTTCAGTTAGAGGACAAGTCAGTAGACTGTGGGAAAGAGGCTGATGAGGTTTTAAAGTCCTGTAAAGGGAAGGACTGCTTACATGACAGGGAACATTTGAGATTACTCTCATGTTTGTAGGTTGAAAGCTCATGAGTTGGATTCTTTGAGTGCTAAAAGACCATACATAGAAGGTCTCCATGAATACATGGCGGAGTAGCTTGAGAGTCCTACATCGCCAGAGTAGTTCAAAAGAGTTGAGTTGTGTCAAATATTATTTTCCATGGTGAAGTGACGTGTTTTTTGCGTTTCGCAGGTGAGGAGCATCTGGAAGTCCTGACTGAGCAAGTCCAGCAAAGAGTTCACCAACGTTCTTCTAAAGGTAATTTTGATTTGCATTGGAATATTATATTTTTTATATATTATATATATTGATCGCATATTTAAA